>CAEFZX010013546.1:0-32141 GCA_903066825.1 Alfaro cultratus | reverse complement strand
ATCAAGAGAATGCAGAGTGTGTGCAAAGTAGTAATCACAGCAAAAGGTTGCTACTTTGAAGAAACTAGAATATAATTTGTATTTTCAGTTGTTTTACACTTTTTTGTTTAGTACATATTTCCACATGTGTTAATTCATAGTTTGATGCCTTCAGTGTGAATCTACAATGTCAATAGTCATGAAAATAAAGGAAACTCATTGAATGAGAAGGTGTGTCCAAACTTTTGGTCTGTACTGTATGTTAATCGATCCTGAGGGCTGTTTTTCTCAACCACTATCCTTAAGACAATTCTTAACTTACTCTAAAATGATACTATGTAACCCAGATATATCAGTCTGAAACAGCTGTCTCATTTCTTCCTATGTAGACATACATGATTGTATTCCGTTATGTCAGTCTAATCATGAGGGATGCATCCAATTTTGCAGGAAATCAAGTCCTTTAACAATAATAAAATAGGTGTTACTTTTGATGAGCTCGCAGTTTGAATGGTGCATATTTATTGGGATCAAGTGTGTTGAATTTATGGTGTTCATGTTACTTTTGAGATAATATATCAGTGTCTTTGATATTAATTTTTTTATATTTAAAGTGAAGTGATGAACTGAATGAACTCTCTCTCTCTCTCTCCTTTTTTTTCATTTTTTTAAAATGATTTTTTTAGACTCCCAAGGCCTTTATCGAACAGTAAATGGATAAGAAATGAGGAGGAGAGAGAAGGGGAAGATGTGCTGCAAATGGCCCAGGAAGCAAATCCAGGACAACCCCATGAAGGACTGCAGACTCTGTCCATGGTAAGCCCCTTCTACCAAGAGAGCCATCCTCGCCCCATCTCTTGTATTTTGTTAGCGTCTAGCATGCCGAGATGAGCGAAGGGTCTGGATAGTGCAATGTGAAGTTAAATAATACATTATGCAGCAGTGGTGCATATTTATGGCATATATGGTGTGAAAGTGCTGTGTATTTGTTTTACACATCCCAAAAAACTTTGTCAGCCTAACTTACCTGGTGATCAAACTGTGCATGCTAGAGTGTGAAATGTAAAGTAAAACAATGTGGTTGTTATCCAATGACATTATGTCTCCTCACGTCGTTGAAATGCAAGGCAGATAACCAATAGGTCGAAGTAGTATTTTCATTCTCTGCTGGATATCACACATAATAGTAATAGTTGACTGAAACCTCTTCAGTCAAATTTGAATTAAAATGCTTACAGAAAACTAATTTTATTACAAACAAACATAAAAATTCTTATTAAAGTTTAAACTTTGCAAACGTTCTACCCCTCCAAAGCTCTTTTTTTTATAATGTGCATTTTTCATTCTCTTATAGTGTTACCCATCTTTCCATTTGTATTTATATCTATAGTCTCATTTCTTCCAGCTAAACCATCCAGTCTAACGCCTAAACGGAGGAAACATTGTGCATTCTTCAGAGCCAAAACGCACCAATCGCTTCTGACACACACAAACACAGCCTCACGCTGGCCGGGGCGAGAAATTGTTGCACCCTCCACTCTACCAGCAAGGAACCCTGCTCAGATGCAAATTCAAATGTCAGCTTACTTTCTCTTCAAAGGCAGTGTCAGCTCAATGAATGAGTGGGATCTTAAAATCAGGTAATTGTTTTTGGCAGATCATTGTATTTAGTTACAGTATTGAGTGAAGCTAAACCACCTAAAGGTGCAAAAGGAGGGGAAGCAAATGCACACAGACACATGCAAAAGGGACACATGAGAAGAACAGCATCTTTTTTTTCCTTTAAAGTCTTTGTGCAGAGATTAAAATAGAAATATTTTATTTTACATTGTTAGAAAAAGAGATCATTTACATCAGTTTTCAACAAATTTGAATATTGTTGGAAAGTTATTTTATATCAGTAACTCAATTTATCAATTGAAACATATACAGTGTATCTGGAGAATATTCCCTGTTTGCACATTTTTTATGTTGCAGCCTTATTTCAAATTGTATTAAATTAATTTCTTTTCTCAAAATTATACACTCAAACACTCCATTATAACATTGTGATTTTTTGTGTGTGCGTTTTGCAAGTTTTCCAAAATTCATCAGCCATTTGCAGAGAACAGAGATGAATTGACAATTCAAGAAAGAATGTAAAGTCGGAAAACAGGCTAAAAGGCTAAAACAGCTGAACAGAACATAACCTATGTTCCAGAAAGGAAAACTAGCAAAATAAAATAATTTGCATTAATCTCTACTTGATATAAAATACAGCCACATTTTTCATGTAATGTAAAGTCATATATCACCACATCAATTTCCCTCCCCTGGCATGGCAGCAGACAGGTGATGAAGTCTTGTCTCTCTCATAATCTTGTTATTGCTGCACTTCTCTGCTCTGGACCAAGGCCAAAACACATATTACACAAATAAAACAAGAGGAAGACAGACTGAGGAGGGTAAAGTGACTGCTGCAGCCTCTGCATCTCTTCTCTGTCCCAGAATCCCACTGGATGACAGATAGTTCTCTACATTCATGCCTTTTACCTGGTTGGAGACAAATTAACTTTGAGATTACATACAGATATATAAACTGCGTGTAAATTAATTTAATTTTAATGGAACCCTATTCACAACCTAAGCCGAGAAAATAAGCATAAGAAAATATATGTGCAAACCTGCATAAGGATGACTTAACTTGATCTGCTTTAGACTGTAATCATTGTGAGGGGGAAACTAAACTCACTACAGTTATCATCAAACATAAAAACTGTTGGATCCAGTTTACAGACAAAAATATGCCCATCCCTGCTTCTGTTTTTATCAAATCATTTTGATGCATCATAGACGGTAACAATCTAAACAGTTTTTTTTATTACGAGTGTGACAAATTTTGTTTTATGACTGTGTGAACAGGAACATCTATGACTGCAGCATATTTCTATGAGGATTGGGAGATATTAAAACAGCTAAATTGAGGTTTTTTTCATCAGGCTGCATGCAAGTTTTTGAGGGAAAAACAAAAATGATGCTGATGGGGCCGGAGGAAGTACCACTGTGGTTACAAAACTTCTCGTTTACAAAGAGTAAAATACTTCAACTTAATATTGCACAATAGAATTTTGATCTAAAACTAGATGTGACCTCTACATTCTTGCTTCAGGCTCTGCAACATAAAGAGTGCCCTTTAGTAGCACATAAAGGGCACATCAGATGCTTGACATTTAAACCATTTGAACCAAGAAAGAATGTAGTTCTTGATCTCCCCCACTGTTGATACCGAATAGGCATATGACTGCTTCGTTGGAGCATCTTAGAACACTAAAAAAAGCATAAAAACAAACCATGATGTCCAAGACAGTTGTGTGCCAGAATGTTTAGTTGTGTTGTAAAAAATGATTGCTGAATTTCTAAGTGTCAGAAACTTGGTGTGCTTAATGATTATTAAAGTGGCGCTGTCTGATGTGGATGAAGTAAATATGGTCTGACCTTGAGTGTTACGCACAATGAGTGCAGAAAATGTATCATTGGTTCTAAAAGAGGATGAAAAATGGCAGCCTCAGTAGGAGCCCTGGGAAAAGAAAAAAAAAGAAAGGAGTTGTAGGTGTCCACTTAAATGGAGACAGACACTAATGCACAGGAGCTACAGAGAAAACTAAGGCTGCAGAGCAGAAGCATGTAGAATATTAAAGGACACTGGAAGAGCGGTGATGGGGTGTGGAGGCTCCTACCCGTGGGTGTAAATTTACGGTGGCGTTTAGATGTCATCTGCTGCGGTTAGTGCAGCACGGGTGACAGCAGCGGTTTGCTGAGTGATCACAGCTCAATCAGCCGGAGCTGTGTGTCACTGCCAGGGTCCAGCCATTTGTCATAGGACTGCTAACAGATTTCTGGGCTTCGCTGAAACAATAAATTCCAACAAGGCTTTATAGTCATTCTGCCCATCTATTACCTTTTTGCATCTTACTGTGTTTGAGCTCCTTATCTTGTTTTGTCATTTAGAGATGTCAACCTTGTTTTGTTTTAGTCCACAGTCTAATGTTCTGATGGTATTTACTGGATCAATGCAGGGATTTCAGCTTGCATGCACAAACATTGCAGGAGTTTTTTTTTTTTTTTAATAAGATTTTAATTATTTAAGTAACTTTTGTTAATAGAATAGGACAACACAAACTATTGATGAACCTATAGTTGTAGAAATGTTATACTTAGCGACTAGTAGGCAATTTCTTTTTAAAAAATGCACAGAATCCAGGTTTATATGGAGAAACACAAGCAAAAATAAGCATCTAAAAAAACTTAATTGTACTGTCGAAGGAGGATACAATGAAAAATGAAAATAAACTTTAATATCTATCTTTCTATAATTTAAATTAGACACTTTGTTATGCTTCAACTAACAAATCAAATTCTACCATTTTTCACAGTTTATTGGCTTTAATTTGTTTTTTCTTATAACAATCCCTATTTTGTACCATTTTTACTGAAGGTCAATGCATCTAATCCTTCTTTCATAATAGAAAAGTCAGTTTGAGGTCAGAATAATTAATTTGTACAATGAGTCTCTTCACTGAGAAGAATATAATAATGGAGCAAAATGTGTCTTAAATAAAAGCTTTAACTCTGAGTTCATTTCAGTTAAGCAAATGAAAAATCTTATTGTGCAAATTTGACAGCATCATCCCACAAGGAGTCCAAAGGTCTTGCTGAATCAGAGTGTCAGTAAGGGTGAAGTGAACGAGGCCTTTGCATTAACATGCAGCTCGGCTAGCTTCCACACAGAGCAGTGAGTCACGATTATATATCCCTGAAGAGGTATGGGTCATCCCGTGTATAGCTGCAAAACATCTCTCCAGAGATTTGACCTTAGCTGCTGACAAAGACACTAACCTTTGCAACAGATCAGACTGTGGCTGTGCAGAGACTACAACATGAAAGATGTTTGCTGAGTTAAAAAAACAGCTGTACACTGTTAATGCAATAATATCATATTTATGTGTTTCATAAATGTTTCATATAAATCTTTGAGCAGGGCTTTAAAAAAGCATCTGAGGTGAAGAGAAGCCGGCGTGAGTCTGCTAATGAAACAAAAAGATGCAGCAAGCCTTTTGTCAAATCACAGCAGCAGGAAGGTATTCTTAGAATAAAATTTCTTGCTGTTCTCATCTCATGTGTTCCAGTCTCTTCCTTTCATTTGTACCCCAGCTGTTCAAGTAAAGGCTTTACTGCATTATTCATTCCTGAATGACTCTTTTACCGTCTCACCAGTCACCTGTCCTTTAAGCAGCAATCCACATCATATATCACATTTTTTGTCACTTACAAATTAATAAAAAACAAAAAAAAGTAAATGAGTAGAAATTATGTCATCACTAATACATCATTGTAATGTAAATGGCAGCACTGATTTTTTTTATTTTATTTTTTTTTTACAAAAAATTAGAGAAATTTTCTTTTGATGAATGATACAAAAAGTTATTCTGACTCTTTCATCAGCCCTATTAAATTTTTCCTGCAGATAAAACAACAACAAATAGTTCTGGGGGAGAAACTGTTTGAAAAGAAAAAGCAGTTTAACGGAAAAGTTTTCTTTGCTAACAGCTGTAACCCCTCTAGAGCTGCTTGAGTAAGAATATAGTAAGACTTGCTTGTTGTTTCTCTCTGACCCTATACATGGAACATCTGACAAATTAAACTTCCAAATTAGCTGTCTTTTAAATTGGAGTTCTGTCTTTATGAGAGAATATAACTGTCACGAGTAAAACTGTCGAGCTTCGTGTCTAATGAACCGTTCCAATCAAGTCTCATTTTCTCTTTCTCTGCAACGACTGAGCAAACATTCAGATTAGTTTTAAAAACTGTCAAAAAGTTGACGAACATTGGAAACGGCTTTACATTTCAAAACTACAGAATATCAAGCATGAAGCACTTAAAGTAATGACTGAATAAATCATGATATATTTCTCGTTTGATTACACATTCTTCATGTTTGCGCTAGTTTTGGATTATACAATTCCTACAGACAGCTTTCTCCATCTTCTCAATTCTATCTTGATCCTGTGCATTGTTTCTTTACTTGAACCAAAAGCCCACTAATTTTCCATGTGACCTTCACCAGGCTTACATTAATAACTTAAGCTTTCTTTCCCTAAGTTGTAAAGCTTTTTTCCCCTGTGTACTGCTAGACTTAATGAGAACTGCAAGTAAAACAAAGCAGGTGATTAGCACAGAACATACAGGACTGAATATATGGATAACAATGTCTCATACAGAAATGTTCTATTATGGCACCGCAATTATTGGGCAAGACTGCTGACAGTTGTCTAACAAATAATCACCGACACCCTCCACAAGGAGGACAGGCTGCAAAAGCTACTTGCAAAAGAGGCTGGCGCTCCACAAGGCTATATTCAAGCCTATTCCAATGGGAACTCCATCAGAGTTTGGACAAAATTTGTATGAGGTTCAGTTTTCAATTGCATTACTGAGATAATACTCCAAAATTTCCTATAAGGGTGTGACACCAAAAAGAAAATTATGCACCATTTACATTACACAGTCATATTATCTGTCTACTGTTGCATAATTGGGTGATAAGTGTCAGTATGAAAGCTTACTCAAATTTGTGCATCAAGAAATCACACGTCCTTAGTGTGTGATTTACATAGATATTTTTCCATTGAGATTCCACAGTGCAGACTCCAACATGAAGCTGGGCAGCTTTCATTGAGGCTTTTATGTTCTAGAAACATTTAAATATACAAGCTTTATCATTTTTAGAGGAATGTCTACACATACACAAGTCTAAATAAACTCAATTCTGTGGAGAAATTTGCTGGTAACAAGAAATCACAAATGTGTAAAATTATGTTTCTCTTCACAGTAAACATAATTTTACTGCTAGAAAGACTAGGAACTAGGGCTGTGTAATTTTATCGATTCTACGATATCGGTCGATATTTTTTTCCTCAGTATCGATTTTTTATTTGAGTATCAATACATTAAATCCTACTTTGAGTTTTATGTCAAATCCACAAGAATTAAATGACAGCTGTCAATCGTGACATATTTTTACCCACTTGGGCATGTACATTAAAAATGACATGTAATGAAACAACCAGTTACAAATAAACAATAATGAAATTTAATGGATAAATTACATTATCTAAGTGAGTAAGACAAAAAAGGTTCCTTTTCAGGGCGTGCTATGGTGGCGTAGGGGTTTAGCACAACCCACGTATGGAGGCCTTAGTCCTCGATGCAGCCATCGCGGTTTCGACTCCCGGCCCCAGCGACATTTGCCGCATGTCTTCCCCTCTCTCCTTCTCCTCCTCCTCTTTCCTATCAGCCACAAGAGCCAACAAAATCCTCGGAGAAAAAATAAAAAGGTTCCTTTTCTGCATAACCAAATACACAAAGCCACACAATTAACATTTAAACAAAGCAAATGTTCAACAAATGTATCACAAAAACAACATTTATTATACCAGTATTACACCATCAGTTCAATTAGTTAAATCCAAGTCTATGGAACAGTCACAAAATGTCACCAAAATCATTTTGTCCCTCTAAAATCTTTCAGAAAGTCCTAAAAATGCATCGAATCATATTGTTTACATAATATCTTTATATCGTATCGTGAGCAGAATATGGCATATTGTATTGTATTGTGAGATTAGTGTATTTCTACACCCCTAATTTCACTTTTGTCGATTAATTTGGTTAGAAATTATCTGACCAATCAGAGCCACTTAAACAGCATTGGAATTTTATTCCCAAGTTATTAACTAGAAAATCAGAAATGTAATATACCGAAGCATGACATAGCAGAACACTGTTAATGCCACTATTTTGAATAGGAGCGCATCAAAAGCAACTTTTATATTTGGAATGGCACGCAATGTTTGAAAAAAGTCTGATCATTTTCTCAAATTTGGATAAAAAGCATATTAACGATAGCAAGGTAGAAACAAGGCAGAGCTGATACATAAATTTATTAGTAGTATAAATAGTGAGTAATCCGTCCAGCAGTAAAATATTAACTACTAATGAGGAGCTGATTTACAGAGGATAAATTGTAATGCCTTTCTCAGAAATGTCATCTTTATGAGGAACAAATGGGAACTCCATAAGGAGACTAAGTTTCTGTGCATTGTAATAAATTTATGGCAAATAGGAAGGATTGTTCCATCTTTGCTACTTTTGCTCTTTAGAAAAACTATTTGAGTTGCAAAAAATTTTCTTTTCTTTTCTATATCATTCGTTTCCGACCTTCTTGCAAAGCTGTGAATTTGAGATAGAAGTGTTGGAGTTGACCTTGAATGCCTAACTCATGGCAACAGATCTGCTTCCTGCATTGATTTTTTATTTTCACAGCAGAGTTATTTGGGTTTCTGCCCTCCAGTTGCATCTCGGCTGCCACCAAGGTCAGCTGTGAAAACGAGAAATGGGTTTTCACCTCCATCAGTTTCACACTGCAAGTAGGTATGGATGTGTTGTGACTGTCTTCTATTTTGTCTACTCTACGGTGCTGTCACACCGTTTCCTATCTTGCCATGCTGTGTGCTGGCATTTTGAAAAACAAATGTTATGCGAGTCTGAACATGAACAAATGAAGCCGATTTTGTGATGTATTTTAAGTAAGTGTGCTATTTCTTATTTGTTCCCATTGTTTCTGTGTACTAAACTCGATCATATGGAATTCACAGTGTTCTGCTGGGCTATGACTGGGGATGTTACTTTTTGATATACTCACCATCAGTGGCAGCTGGACAACAGGGGTGCTGGAGGAAGTTGACTAGATAAGTCTATATTTTTACCTTCTCATTTTAACGAGAAACTTTTGTTTTTCATAACAAAATGGTTTCTCAATTTCGCAAGACAAAATTATGTTCCTTTGACTGATTACGACTTATTAAAAATGCTTAAATGGACTCATCCTCACACTGTTCGAGATGACATTTAGAAATACCAAGAAGTTCCTGGTTTACTGTTACAAATTTGCTAATTTAAAACAGAATATATTTTTGGCTTGATTGAGATATAATTGTCATTGTAATGAGAGTTTTGTTGTGTCATTGAGATACTGCTCCTGAATTTATTTCCAAGCTCTGGCAGTTGAACATTTCTGTAGTTCAGTAACAGCTTTTGTTGCTTGCTGTGTTTTATTACTTATACAGTACTGGTTGACATATTGCTGTGAGCTTAAGTCCTGTTTGGTGACTCAGTTGTGTGAACATTCGTATAGACTGTATTTTCAGAGTGGTTGTGAGAATAATCCAGGACGATTGCTTGGTCTTGTGGTTGTAGCAGAACTTGGTTAAGGCCTATAACTTTCTGGGTTTTAGTTGATTCTCAGAAGTTAAACTTTGATGGAATTAGAGTTGAATTTGTAGGCAGTCATACATTAGTTTGGTATTTTTCACCTGTTTTTTTTTTTTTTTTTCAAAGTTAGCTGTTGACATATTTAATAATTAAATACTACATATTTTGCAAGTTTTTGCCAATTTAACCCATCATGTTATTTTGCTATATGAAGAATGTTGTGTCATTTTGTTACTTTTCATTTGAGTGCTTATTTTGTAGGAAGGAAAATCTACTCGCACATCAGCCCCACCAACAATTTCTTTCACCAGCTGGCACCGCTCACCATCGTATTTTATAGATTTGTTTTTTCTTAATTCAGGATCAACTGACTGGGGATGAAATATATGTGACCTTAGTGCCTCCAAGTTGTACGCTTAATTAATCAGACATTATAAATGGCATAAGCTTTTCTTTCAGTAAATGATTTTTGGTATGGCATTTTTGCAAAAATGTAAATGTAATGCAGTTGCCGGCTTAGGCCAGAGAGTGGCACTGTTGTGTGGTTTATGGCTCAGTGCTGCTGCTGTTATGGCCCATGTTATCTGTATGGCTTAAAAGGGAAGCACTACATATTGTTTGTCCCATCATTGATAAATGTATTGACTATTAACAAGTTACTGTGCTATTTGTTTAGATGGTGTGTTTAAAATGTTCATTTACCTTCTAATAAAGTTGTAGGGGTTTCTAAATTATTTCTATATCATTTTGATGGCCATAATATTTACTTTTAAAGGAGGGCGGCACTGTGTAAAATCTATTTTCTGAGCTTTGAAAACATTATGTTATAATGTTAATCCCTCATCATAAACATACCTGGAGTGTTACTTTTATTTTTTCATGCAGGGTTGAGAAATCCTTAAAACTCCTGTGGTGTTTTACATGCTGGAACCGAGGACAAAGATCCTCTGAGATGCATTTTCCAATATTCCGAGCTTCTGCCTGACTGACTCCCCCACTCAGTTCCTTCAGACTAGCAGCAACACTTGGTGGGTCTGCTAGTCCCACAAGCAGACCCACCAAGTAAACACTGGTAAACACTCAGTGTTTACCACTTAATAAAGAAACATTGTTGTGATGACATGCTGAAGGTGCAGTACTGAAAAGAATTGGAGCTTCTTAAAGAGAAAGAAGACCAACTTTGAGGCATTAAATTGTGAAGTCAAATTTCTTTGACTTCATTTTTATAGGAAAGCAACTTGATTGGTTACAAACTTGCACTAAGTGTCTGAAAAAATATAATGCGTTGTATGTGCTAGGCAGCTCTGGATTCAAACATTTCTCTTACAGGCTTTAGAGTAGAATATATATGTTTTTTTATGTTGTATGCTGTACATTATTTGTATGCAAAAGTAATGCAGTTTATGTTTGTAACTTAAAAGGTGTAGAAGCCAATACTGAAGCGTAATAAACCACTCGGTCTCAACCACCAATCCGACCTTGTATGTTCCTGCCTCGTCCCTTAAATCACACCCTGAAAGAAGTAGGAACAATAACACAATGCAAAGTACCCGGTTGTATAACGACCCAATTCCTCACTGGTTGGGTTACGTAAATAAAAACATCTACATTATTTTTTATTTTATTTTATTTATTTCAAAATAACAAAACCATTCACATTGTTTTGCTATATATTAATAGATGCCAGTCTTATTTACTATCAGAATAAACTTCTTGGTTCAATGGCAACAATGTTAAATTAAAAACTTCCAGAAGTATACATATTTCGAGGCGGCCTTGAAATATGGTTGGTTGGTTTCAGCAGGTGGACCTTCAGAGTTTGTATTTTGAATGATAAATGGGGAAATTGCATGGGAGCATGCAATCTGATTTAGCAGCAAGGACTGAGTGAATTCTTTGCAAACGGATGAACGTGCACGTCTGATAACCAATCAAATCCCAAGGATGATGAACCGACTGACTCTCCTCCATATTTCTAAGAGAACCCTCATCCTTCTTAATAATACTAACAGGATGGACATACTTCACTGTGCAGATACTGATCAACCTCCCACCTACTTTATAAAGAGTCAAGCACACAAGCCTATACCAGCTAACATAACCCATTTCTGCTGTACTGTTTCAACTCCACTATTTTTGTTCACGTATATGTAAGTCTTTGTTTTTACCTACATAGTAGCTGCTTAACCAACAGGGCTAATAGAAGGAAGGACATACTGCACCTTTATGCAAAGATTATCTGCTGAAAAACATGCAAAAGGAGATGACTTTCTGAGGTGAAGGCAGTGCATTGCCATATCCTCTGGCAATGCACACAAAAATCAGGCATTGTGTAATTTCCTTTGCACAGTAATATAGAAAGAAAGATGATTGCAGCTGATATTATAGGAGAAATTTACCTCCCATAAACACAACATCAGAAACTTAAACACAATGTACATTGTCACTTTCAGAAAGACTATAAAGCTCTTGATCTGTTTGCCAGGTCTGTTTTGTTTCTCACTCTCTCTGCTGAAATAATTGTGCTTGTGTTGGACTTTATGGCTTCTAAAATCACTTATTGATCTCTGCGGTCCACTGCAACAGAATCAGTCAAAACATAGTTGCTAAATGACACAATCAATAGTCTTTAGACCTTGTCTGTTGTAAACTGGAGGTTCCCAATGACTTGCAATTGACCCTATGCAATCTGCATTCCTCATTCTTTTTTAACCCACTTACTCACTTCAACTTATAAGAGGCTGCAGCACACACGCTGAATGAGGCAATGTAATCCATTCTGATTATTGATGGTACTTGTAGCACATGTGCATGTGTAAGGGATCTTAGGATGGGCTGAAGCACCACAATGCTGACTCGGCCAGATCGCCCAATTCTATTGCTTAATAACTGGCAAGGTTTTTCAGGAGGTACCCCAAGAGCTTCTGTATAATGCCTCTTCAAGCTGTCCTTCCCATCTGGTACAGGGACACATATATAGACATCTGGATGGATATTATTTTCCCACCTAGTCCTCTATGGTCATTTATTGATTGACTATATAACCTCGACACATTTCACGTTTTGCCCATTAGACCCCCATTTAAACTGAGATTAACATGATTAGACCAACACAAATATAGAGCATTCTTGTGAAGTTGAAGGAAAATGACACGTTTTTTTTTTTCTACAAATAAAAATCTGAAGGAGGAAGAGAGCATTTCCCTTATTTGAATCAGTACCCCAGGCCTCAATAAATAAAACAAAACACTGCCTCTCTCTGAACACACCATTCTAATACTGTAGTGACACATTGTGTTGACAGAACCAAGCTTTAAGACAGAGGTAGGTTAGTTGATGGTAAGATGGATGGAGCAAAATTCAAAGGAATAGAAAAAACCTGAAAAAGGCTTCTAAAGACTTGGAGAGGAGGTTCATCGTCCACCAGGACATTGACTCTATGCATACAACCGGGGATAAAATCAGACTGTTTATATCATATTACGTTAGAATGGCCCAGTCAAAGTCCAAATGTAAATCCAATTGAGAATCTCTTGCAGAGCCTAAAAATTATTGTTCATAGATGCTCTCTATTCAGTCTGACTGCTTGAGCAATTTCAAAAATCTGAATTTGCAAAAACGTCAGATGTAGACAGCTTATAGATAAATACTCCCAAACAGTTGCAGGTGTAACTGCAGTCAATGGTTATTCTAAACATCATTTACACAAGGAGTGCATACAGATATTCAATAAGCCTTTTAGAATTTATTTGTTTAAGATAAATTTGATCATTTGATCAGTGTTTTGTTTTGATCAGCGGCTCAGAATAAAAATATTGGTGGCTTGTTGTGACTTGCACTGAGACGGAGTCTCTGAGTCCCAAGTGTTAGAATGTGGTGTTGGTATAAAATGAACATGTTGCCATCTAGTGGGTGTAGGGTGGTAAGCACAATTGCAGTTTCCAAAATACCAAGAGATGACTGTTGTTGTCCAGGCCTGCTTTGTACTCTTAAGCTTGCTGGTGGTAAAAATGTCAGTAACAGGATAGGTTACATGCTACTTTAGATTAACCATGTGTGGTTGTGTTTATATTCCACTTAAATATATTCCACTTGAGCATTTAAATTAGTCTTTTGGGAACAGGTCAAATTTCCTACAGTTTATGGTTTCACAAGATACAAGGATTTTCCCCCCTCAGCCAGTTGATCTTGTATAAATAGAAGACAATGGAATAATGGATGGATTTTATTTTTAAAATCTCAAGGGTTCCATGAAGATGTACATTATTTTTATAAAAAGTCAGACAGCATTATAAACATACTAGCCCTATTCCAATGAAGTTGGGCTGTTGTGTAACTACAAAATATAATTTGCAAATCCTTTTCAAGCCATATTCAATTGAATTCAGTAAAAAATAGGGGTGCGCCAATTTATCGGCCAGCCTTAATTTTGGGAGATTGGTGATCGGCCGATACTTACATGTTAAGCTGCTGTTATCCCCCAATTTTAACTACATTGGCAAAGGTCTAAAAACCAACCACTGTCCTCTTCTGCTCTCCCGTGAGAGGTTTGACTGACAGACCGCCCACCGGGTCATGTCTGCACGTTAGCAGCTATCAATAGTTAGCCCACTGTTGCCAACTCAGTGGCTTTCTTGCTATATTTAGTGACATTTCAGACAAAAAAAAAATTCTATCAGCCAAAATCTGAATCGGCAGGTCAGATGTAACCCAAATAGCTTTATCCGGTGGGAATGTACAAGAATTTAGCATAAACATAGAGCAGCATAACTAGCAGATATTACCTTATAATAATTTTCCAGTACATTTTTTTTTTTAAGATCTGTGATCAGCCAGAAAACTGTAATCGGTGCACTTCTACTAAAAATACAAGATATTTACAGTGCAAAGGGGTAAATTATATATATATATTTTTATTTTTTATTTTTTATTTATTTTTTTTTTTTTTTGCAAATATTTACTCATTAGGATTTTGATGCCTACAAACACATTTCAAAAAAGTTTGACCGGGGAATGTTTACCACTGTGTTACATCACCTGTCCTTTTAATAACACTCAATAAGCATTTAGGAACTGAGGACACTAACTATTGAAGCTTTGTAGGTGGAATATAGAGGAGGAAAGTTATTTTTCCTATGTAAAGGGGGAAAAATAAATGGATGCCTGGTTGTGAAGAACTTCAAAAAATGGAAATAACCAGCACTCAAAAAATACACAAAGGACAAAAAAAAGGATGCATTTTGGCTACTTGGCATGTATCTGAAAAGTGTCCTTTGTATATTTTAGGGTGCTGGTTATTCCTATTTTTTGTAGGTGGAATTCTTTCATATTCGCTTTTTTGTTGATCTTGAGAAGGCTATACTTTCCATTATTAGGATTTACTGTCATGGGGTCTCTTGGTTGTCCCTCATCAGGCTTCAGTTGGTCTAAATTCTTCTGGATCTACACTTACCATGGATTCTTACTTACCTGGGCTGTTTTAAATCAAAGCTTAAGGCCTTTTTAATTCATAAAGGCTTTTGATACTTTGCACCTTTGTGACTGTTTATACCAGATTTTTAAGTTTTACATTTTGTGTTGTATGTTTGTTTATGTTTGAAAAGCACTTTGGCTGTCTGCTTATCAGTTTAGCAGGATGGTTAAAAATAAAAAAAGTAATAACAACCCCTTGTTCTACACTTTGCTTCGTACAGAGGGTCCAGGTTCTCGGCTGTTGAGAAACGATTGCTTCATGGAGACATGGACTGTGTTGAGGTTTTAAATTCTACCCAATCGCTAATGTTTGCAATGCGTCAGTTTGACACTAAAAAGCTTATCAGAAATTTCCTGCGCTGTAAACAACTGTCCTCCACTACGAAGAAAGAAGTGCTAGGTGGCTGTTACTGCTAATTATATATTTGGAAGTATGGCCAACACAGACTGAACGACTTTGTTCACTTCGTCCTCTGCCATTGTTAAATTTCTGTTTGCTGATTGGCTGAGTCAAAAATTGACCAGAGACTATCCGAATCGAGCGGAGAGAGCCCAGACTGTGCTGAAAGCGAGAACTGTTTTCGGAGTTGCACAGGGAGGAAATGGCCAGACTAGCTGTTTTGTAAAAAGGTATATAAATCATTAAATGAATAAAATGGAAAGTTAGCTTCAAAGTGAAGTTTGATTTCTTTTATATTTAATAACTTGTGCACCTTTTGGTAAGTTTTACATTTTGGCATTCCTTTTATGTGAATTTAACAAATGTATTTATCTAATCTTCTGAACAGACATTCAAATGTTGTTACTGTAGATAAACAACAAACATTTCAGGACAGTTTTGGTAGCTTAGACCATTCTTATCACTGAGACAAGGTGCAACATATAACTGCATGCTTATATCTTGTAAGCATGCAAGATATTCACTAATATCTTGCATGCTTACAGACTACCAGCAGAGGGTGGTGCAGATCTTTAGTTTGCATAACACACTTTTAGATGCCACTACTTTATTTTCAGGCTTTTGTCTGAAATACTTAGCTACTAATATATAATTAATGCTTTTAGATTTAAGGTACAAATAAAATAGTTCTAATCTTTATTTTTTTCACAAATTTTTCACAAACCTTTCTGATTCCTTTTACTCTTGTCTCAATGTACAAAGTAGATGTTGAATTTTCTACTACTTTTCACCTGCTGACTACGCTTAATCAGTTAATAACACAAAAAATACACAAATCAAATATCTATTAGTGGTGTGTAGAGCGACATGCCCACAGAAATATTCCTGCTAGTGTTAAAGTAAACAGTGGCTCCAGTGATCCCAACAGGCCTTCGAACTCATCTTGTCTCTCTGATTTTTATCTTTTTTCATTTTGAGTCTGCTTAGAGACTAAACACAAAAATCGAAAGTCATTCTTGCTTTACATAGTTTATGCATGCGTGAAATACATGCTGACTACTTAAACAGCAACAGGAAATTACATCATCAGCAGCTTTATCCACTGATGGACTCTGATGTTCACATTGAGATGGGGCGTCAGACACGGTGTGGGAATGAGTGTGTGTGTGTATGAGGGTGTATATTTGTAGAGTTGAGGAGGGCAGCACGGTCACAGGTGACTGTCATGTTTAATAATGATTATCACAACGCACCTGCGCCCCCACGCTAATTAACTGGACGCAAATGCAAATGAGTCCGGGGATTTGAAAAAAAAGAAAGAAAAAGAAAACAGCTCATGGAGTGGCAGTGAGCGGTTGTTCAGCTGCTGGATTTGATTAGGGTAATGAACGTTCAGCGTTCATTACCAGTGGTGGCAAGAGGAGGTGAGATAAAGGAAAAGGAGGATATTAAGGTGAGAGGGGATAGGAAGCATGGAGCAGTGGAGCGAGGGAGATGGAGGTGGAGGAAAAACAGCACTGTTGTAGCATAAGGGGAACAGGTGGATGAGTGGCTTGATGACTGTATGGGGTAGAGGAGACAGGAAAGTGTGGGATAAAGATAAATTTTGAGTCAAGGGTGACAGTCTTCCAAATAGCTTCTAAAAGAGCTCAACATTTCACAATATAAACAAAACAAATACAAGTGCACTAGAATATCATCAAAAAGTCTATTTCAGTAATTGAGTTTTAAAAGTCAAATCTGTGCATTACATAGATGTATTTTGCGCATAGTGATGTGTTTCAGGTTCATTTCAAGTGTTGATTTTGATTAGAACACATAATGTGTGGACTGAACTGTGTGAACTGTCCAATTTCTCTGTACTAAAACATTTGTGAACCAGAGGTAATATCAGAAGTGACTCACTTGGGATAAGGAGGATAAATACTCTAAGGCTCAGTGGCCCATAGTCATCTCACATGAAAGAACATTTTTCATTTAATTTGGAAATCAAGGCCAAATTAAATCAAGAAGAGAAAAATTAAATAAAGAGAATAAAAATCATATAGTTTGGGAGGAGCCTTATCTGCAGGTGTTAGTCACCTGTGTTTCAGGACGTCCAAAGTCAGAGCAGATATCTAAAAGGAAAGGTGGGCCACTTCATTCTTCCCTCTGTAACGAGCTTTATGGCAGTGCTGATTTAATTTATTTCAGCAGGACTTGGCATCTGCCCACACGGCCAGAGATGCCAGTACCTGCTTCAAAAACCACTGTGACTGGCCTGCCAACAAACTTACCTGACCTGAACCTCAAGGAGAATCTATGGAGTATTTTCAAGAGGAAGATGAGAAGCTGCGGATATGTTGCCATCAAAGGAATATGAGTTTTCTTAACATCCCTGCAGAGTCACAGACTGGCCTCTTTGTCATGCTGCACTGATGCAGTAGTTTATGCAAAAGAAGCCCAGCTCTAGTGTTGAGTTCATATACTGTACACTATTTGGACAAGGCCTTTAATAAGCTGACATAGATGTGAAACAGTATTTCATTTTCTCATTAGTTGTAAAGCATAGCCATCAAAATTAACTGACAAACAGTTGAAATGTATCAGTATGTGTGATGAGTCTACATTACATAGTATGAATTGAATGACTAAAATAAATAACTTCTTACCGCAGCTATATTTCATATTCTGACACTCTTTTCCTGTTTGTTGCGTTGTAACATAAGCTCTGCTACAGACTTACTTTACCGAGGAGCATAAAGAAAGCGTCAGAGAAGGAAGACAGAGCACCTTTGAACCTCATTCATTTATTGCATTGCATTCCAAACACGCATCCTGTATCTCCATACTGTGATTTGGGCAGTGCATGCATATACACCTTGCTCTAACAAAGCAAATTGCAGTTCATCCAACTCTATGGCCCCAATCTCAGTCCGGGGAGGCAGGCTCGTCACTCACACAGATAAGGGTGAATTAGGGTCTCGCTCTGGGTTTTACATTTCAATTTAGCCTCCGGCTTCAGAGCCATTAGGGGCCTAATCTAAAGCTTGGTCTGCAGTGTTCTCCTTTCCCACTATTCCCAATATTGTTTTATTAACTTTCCAATATGCCTGAATGAAACTCCTACAGATTCATTACTTTGCATTAAGTTCATATTATGGTAATTTGTGATAGGAAGACCTCTTATTTAAGAATGTGCCAGTAGTCAATCTGTTTATAATGCAGTGTTGCTGTATCACCAGCTGGTTCATTTGGGTGAGGAGAACAGACAGTGTGAGCGTAATTGCGACTTGATAATGTGCCTGGGCATGCAGAATGACCAATATGACTGTTGCCAACAAAGTCTGGTGGAGGAGGGGAGAATTGTGCAGGTGCAAAGTCAAAAGGGGACTTTAGCTCGCTTAAGACATCTTTCTGAAGATTAGTCGCGGCTGCATATTGTGTGTAACAGAAGCACTTTAAATCTTCAAGTTTGAATTTGACTGTTAGACACGGTTATTTCAGGTAGTTTTGCATGAAAGTGTGAGCACTATCCCAATATTTTTACTATCCTTCATGCTTTCAAAGTGAATCTACATTCAATGGAAAAGAAATGCAATTAGATTCTGCAGACATGAGGGTGAAAACAGGTCACAACTCTCTAATAAAGGAGGTTTGAGGTCACCAACATAGACAAGTATGACTTAAACAGAAGAGGATGCAATGTTTTCAGATTGTATAACAATTAAACATATAAAAACTTTGGCATGCAACTGTATTCACACTCCCTTACTCTGACACAACAAAATCAAATTTGATGCAAACAATTCTTTCAGATGTCTCCCGATTAGAGTCTCTCTGTGTGTAATTTCATCTCAGCATAAATCCAATTCTGTGTTATTGTTCTTGGGTGGCTGGTTTATGTTTGTTTTGTTGTTTTAAGAATTTCTTTAATTTCTTTATTTTCAGTAGGTCTTGTCATTTTCTGTTAATTTCCATGTTTCTTGTTAGAAAGATGTTGCCAGTTTCTTTCTTGGTGTTTAGTTTACCAGATAATTCTTGTGTTCTGTTCTTTGTGCATTTGGTTATATTTCTCTTACGTTTGGGTTTGTCTATTCCCTTTGCTCTTTTTGTATTACTCAGTCCCTCTACATTCCCCCTGACACAGCTATACCACTCCTCTGATTAGTTTATTGGATCCTTTGCCATTTTCCACCCCACAGTATTAAAGTTCCTGGTTTTTCATTGTTCATTTTTAGATTCTTCCACTGCACGTTGCTCTGCCTGATATCCATGACCTGATCTTCCAGTGATTCCCATGTAAGATTTCCCCATTAGTCATTATTTAACTAATTTTGTTTGGTCTTTGTTGCTAAGCAAATTTAAGAGAGTATTAGTGAGTAAACGGCATCATGAAGACCAAGGAACATAGGCCAGTGATGAAGCTGTGTAGAAGTGACTGGGTGGTGAGGAGAGCATTACCAAAGCACACAAGAGACCATTATACCTTCGGAGGAGATGCAAACATCCACAGCTCAACTAGGAGAATATGTTGAAAAGACAAGTGCTATGAGCCGTCTAAGGGTAGCCAGAGCATAACATGAAGAATCCATCCTCTTCAGACCTCAAGCAGACAGCACACACAGTTTTGAACATTTTTTAATGTTATTTATTTAAAAGATGCATTTTTGCGTGAGATGTTACAACAACGGAGTGCATATGGCCTCAGAGTTAGCTTTGGTGTCAAACATAATAAACAAAAAGAAACTATCTGGATATTAACCAAAATGTACCTATTCGAAAGTAATTAAACCAAATGGCAAAAACTTACCTCCCTAAAGAAGAAAACCATGAGAAAACTAAGAGCAACCATAAATGGAACTCCTGTGAACTTCGTAAGGTATTTTAGCAAGGAACTTTTACACAGGCATTTAACAGAGTGTGGCCAGTTGAGATGAGCTGAGGGTGGACAGCAGAAATTTGTGTTAGCGTCTTCCATATATCTCATGGAAGAGAAAGCCAGGATTTGTCATTGTTGAAAGAAAGTCAGAATCTCATTTGGAGTTTGCTACTGGGGACACACGTGAAAGAAGGTGCTCTGGTCAGATGAGTCCCCGTGCAAAATACTAGTGGTGTACATCTGACACTCTGAACACAAGCCTAAAGTGAAATTGCATGGCTGTAGTACCATCATGCTGCATTTATGGGTTTCTTCAGCAGTGGGAAGCTGGTCAGAGTTGTTGGGAAGATACAAGGAGCAGGGAGCTGCCAAAGAAAACTTGTTAGATGCTGCAAAAGACTTTAGACTGCCATGGAGGCTCACCTACTAGCAGGACAACAACTCTAAGCATGCAACCAGATCTTCAATGGAATGGCCTTGTCCTAAATCTTCAGAAGGACTTTAAAACTGATGTTCACAGATTTGGGTTTTAACCCAACAGTGATGTGCAGTCAGGGACACCGTCATCATAACAAGGAAAATACTTATGTATTCTCATCAAATTGGTTTGATGAGAGAAAACCAATTTGTCCATTTGACTGTTTCTATAAATTTGTTTATGAATTCAATATTTTTATGGACAGAATCGCTGAATTTACACATTGCCAGTTTAAATACATACAAGCAGAGCAACGAGGGGCAGTGATGAATTATGCCTTACATACCCATTATGCCTTGCATACCCATTACTATCTCTCGTTATCGCTAATTAACATATTTGATTACACATTTGCTACATAGTCTGGCTAATTAATTAATCTAACAGTCCTAGTCTGTCTTTTTGGTCATAAATGCGCAGTGGAAATGTGCAGGGTGAGGCTGCAGTTTAGCAAAAGACTAAACTGGGTCCCATTCCTGATAGCTAATAACAGGAAATGCAGTGTACAATTCTCACAGGTACACCAAAACTTTACAACATTGAGAAACTGTTGCCTGGACCGACGAGTCAACATTTCTGAAGCAAAATTCTGACAGTAGGATCAGAATTTGGTGTAAGCAGCATGAAGGCACAGATTAATCCTCCTCATATCAGTTGGTTGAACAAGGGAAAGGTGGTGTGATGGTGTGGGGCATGTTGTGTCTTTGCATGCATTGGAGCTCTTGGTACCAAGTGAGCATAATGCCGATCAAAACCCCACACTACTGCTCTTTTTCTCCTGTGATGGATAAACGGTAAGGTAACACTGCTCTCCTGGAAAACTTCAGAGTTGCTTTGCTTCCCCAACCTCCCACCATGGCCTCCTTGCCTTCTCCAATTCCTGTCCTCCTGCTTGCCTTCTTCTCTTCTCTCCTCCTGTCTAAAGCAGTTACTATTTATCTGAACTGCACACTTAAGCACATACAGGTCAACCCTCCCAGTCTTCTCCCTTCATCATAAGCACCATTTTCCCACACAGTTTGGGTCAGTTTACCCCGCTCTGGGATTTCTGGTGAAACCAGTTCTCCTGAGCTCGACTAAAACCAGAGGAGGTGAAGGACGACAGAAAAAATCCTGTAAAAGAGCTCTCAAATACATTATATGTTAAATTAATCTGTCAAAAAAAGAGGCAACAATCTGTGCTTACCGAGTGTTAATCAGAGTAAAATCAGGAGAAAGAGAAGTAGACAGAGGAGAGGGGAAACATGTGGTAGTAATCTGGTTGTTTTACTGTCTGGCTCTGGTGGTGAAAGTGTTGGGCAGGGGCTATGAGCGGTCTGGATCGTGTCAGAAGCCGCCGGAGTCAGGTTACCCCAACAGACCAGAGTGGGAGAGAGTACAGTGGAGGGAAAGGCACAGGAAAGAAGGGAAAGAGATGAGGAGTAAACAAGTGACTAAGGAATAGGAGTGGAAAACTAGAGTAAGGTGGTGCCTTTCCTAGAGCCAACCTTATGACTGACTCTGTATTCCCTCAGGACATTTATATTAATCCGTGTGTGTGTGCGTGTGTGTGTTAGGACCTGGGCCAAAGGGCTCCAAAAGACAACCACTTGAACTAGACCCAGCTGAGAAAACAAATTGCCTTGACTCTGTCTTTCTCTTCTCTTCTCCTCTTTTCCCTCCTCTCCAATTTTCATCTTTTTTTTTTCCCTGACGATGGGCATTTAATCAACTAGGGGAGCTAATCAAAACCAGAGAAAGACTCCTGAACCCTCAGCTATCTTCTCCCTAATCCTAAAGCTCTGCTTCTCATTTGCCATTGACCTCCAGGAGCAGATTTTGTCCGATGAACCCCCCTCGCCACCAGGGCAAAAAGAGGAGTGCAATTGCTCGAGAGCTTGGCCGTTCGTAAAAGTTTAGACCACATGTGTCTGTGTGCATGTGCATACCGCTTCATATTTTAGGGCGCTGCTAAATGAAATGTCAACAAACCTCTTCAACTCTAGTGTATAAAACATGCAGAAGATGAGATGAATAGGGTCCAGGAATTAGGGAGGACAAAGGGGGAGAGCAGAAGAGGGGAGAAGCAGGGAGGATGTTGGAGGCACTCTAGGTCAGCAGGGTTGAGGTGATAAGTCGCCTGTTGGGGAATTAATAGGAAGCAGATGGCGCTACCTTTACTTAATGCAGGGGTATGGATCCAAATAGAGAGATTTATCAGTCTGAATGAGAATGGAGTCTTCTGATGGCTGTTGAGCCAACTCCTCCACCTGAGGGGGATTTAACACATTCCTGTCTCCGTGAAATGGGAAGTGTCAGTGGAAAACAAGAAGTTTGATCTCAGGCAAGACGTAATCAAGAAGAGTCAAATATGTTACTTATTCTACATATGATGAGCTCAAGAGTTACACAAGGTGAAAAAAATGTGCCCTTTTAATTAGAAACACTCATTCAACAACTTTCAAGTTGTTTGAAGTTTAAGTATCCAATAATAAAGGTCCGCTAACAAAAGATTCATAAATAGATGGTCTTCTGATGCCTGATATTTCAATTAGATGTTAGTAAATCCCACTGTGTATAATAATTAATTAAAGTTTTCACACCACCTATAAGTGTACATATTTTTTTCATATTCTAACCACAAACCTGAATGTAGATTCATTCAGGTTACTCTACCCCAGCTTTCAAAGCCAGGAAAGTACAGGGACAAGCACCACTTCTCTATGCCTGCAAAAGTATAAAGACTAAAACTTTGTAAATGGTAATGGCAAATGACCTATACTTGCATAGTGCTTTATTTAGTCCAGAGGACTCCAGAGTCATTCACACACACATTCACATTTAACCAAAGCTACCCTGGTGCAGACTGCCATACACTTAGTGCCATCAGCAGGCAAGGTAGGTGAAGTATCTTACCTAAGCACAAAACAACTGAGAAAGACACCTCTAGGGGTCGAACCAGCAACCCATATGTTACAGAACAAACTCCTACCTGCTGAGCCACCATTGCAAAGGAAAGTCTAAAAGTCACATCAGTTATATGCTTTTCTCTGACAAAATAGGACAGATTAATGCTTAGCTCTGTCAGTCATTGTCATACTTTATTGTATAGCAGGAAGAGCTCATATACAAACATAATGGCACAACTTCATTGACATTTTGAAAAGTCTGTTAAAGATTCAGGCAAGGGAGTATTTTTTTTTGTTTCATATTTCAAGCTCCTGACTAAACAGATAATGGTTTATCTGTTTGCAAAAGTACACTCTAGCTTATTATGTGAGTCTTTTTTGGAGATAAAAGCTTAATTTTATGACCTGTACCACTAACATCCTCCTCAACTTGACCTCATCTCAATAATTTCCATGGATACAGCAAAGGAACCAGCAAGAGCTGAGTGGGCCTATCACTCTTATCACTTTAGTGATAATGGCCGTCACATAAAAGATGACCTCGTGAACCCCACAAATGCCAAAGTGGCCCAATTAGCCACTATGCATTTCATACAATTTGCAAAGGGCAAATGTTCCCAAGCTGTAATTATGTACTCACATTGCCCACCTTGGATGACCTGCCAACCAGTCTTGACGCCAGTCCGTTGTAGAGGTCGCCATGACAGCGCTGGCAAAGACATAGAGAAAAATGAACTGCAGGCTCTACCATTGTCTATAATTGGTCAAGTTGTGCTTGTTATCTAGTAGCAAATACATAATGGGTAGTGCTGATTGCACTGTGAGATGGATAAGGAAATGTCACTGTGGGGGATGGATGTGGTGTTGAGCAAGATGCTGTTAGTTTAGTGATGGTGTCGTTTTCTTTAGTATCGATTAGTAATAAAGCAAGAAGTGTCATTTTATGACTACTGTCATACCAATATCACCTTAAGTACATGCCCACATACAAATGTTAACCACTAAGTCAATCACTGCCATTCAAAAACTGGGTAATATCCTGAAAACCAAGCACTTTACGCTGCTTTTCTCAAAACTTTTACGTTCTGTTACGTTCTGTGCCCCATCTAGTTTTACATTCAAGATAGGGCCATTATTGGCATAACTCTGGCAGAAGACCTAGCTAGACCTCAGTGGTTTCTAATTTCATCGTTAGTATTGATACTCATTTGTCAAATCGTAGCTGAGATTTTGAATGATATTGTTAAAACTTGGTTTTCCACCAGGACACTTGTGCCATACACTTAAGATAACTTGTTTTGGAATGGCTAAAGATAGGAACTGCATTTAAAGTACCTAGGTTGTCTTTGCCTGGAACTCACAGATTAAATGGTCTGTACTGGTATGGCTTTATCCAGTTTGTAGCACTTTATGAATTCCAGAGGACCCCAAAGTGCTTCACACTACATTCAATCATTCACTCATACACTCACACATTCACACTCTGATGGTGGGAAGCTACTGGGTAGTAGCCGCAGTTTGCCCTGGCGAGACGAGGTTGTCAGACTGCACCAGTGCCACCAGGCCCTCCGCAGGCAACACCAGCAGGCAAGGCTGGTTGCCCAAGGCACAACAACGGAGGTAAACGTAGCGGGGATCAAAATGTCAACCCACCGACTGGAGGGCGAGCTCCTGTCGTCATGGTCCCAGATTAAAGGAAGCCTGGAAGTCTTGCCAAATTCATGCTACAAAAAGCGTACAACTTTCCAAGTAACAAAATATTGATGGTGCATCTGTTTAAGGTTAGATGCACACATTTTACCCAGTCTGGATTGCATGATAATCATCAATAAATTTAAAGCTGTCAAGCAAACTGTTGCTTCAATATTCATTGAGAATGGTTCAAAAAGCAAATAAGAAAAGATAAGAACATTTACCATCCTGAGTATTTTTATGATTAATTTTTTTAATTTTTTTACCGGAACTGTAAATGCCCAGAAAAAAAATTGCAATTTGTGTGTCTAGTTACAAACCAGTTAGAGACTTGTTTTAGGTCATCCATTTTTCCTTCTGTGCAACAACCAGGTCCGTTTAACTAGTTCCCGACCAAAACCCCTCCGTCATTTATCCACAACAGACTCAATACAACTATCTTTGAGTCTGGCTGAGCTAAATCTGGCTAAGCCATTTTGACATAGTTTGTGTCACCATAATTCCTTTTCAGGGATTATTTTAAATCAGTGAAATTAAGTACATGGACTTAAACTTAAAGTACAAAATCTGATTAAATTTTCTCAGTTAATCTTAGTTTTCTCAACTAAATGTAAACAGCAATCAGAAAAAGTGCTTAGACTTCCAACTGATAAGTCTAAGTTGTGGTGATACATATTCAGTGATGTTGAAAGAATCTCTATTGAGGTCTTGCTCCAGGAAAAGACATTAAAATCTTTTGCAAACTTTTCAAAATGTTTCTTTCATCATTGATGATTTTTATAGTCCCCTTTGTAGAGACTTTGTTATGACAGCTCCAGACTGTAAACAGTTCCAACTCAGTAAGATGACTTGTCTTAGTATGTTTCATTTCTTCTCCTTCTGCTGTGGTGCAGTGGTGTTCTGGGGATGCTGCTGTGAGGCCGGCCCTCCCTAATGTCTCCATTGCCTGCACCTGACCCTGCAAGCCAGCAGTGGCCAAATTTAGTTTGGAAACGTGCCACCATGGGAGACCAGACAGGCCCATTAATCAGCAGGAGTCTCCCCCTGCTCATCCTGCAGGTCAAAGAGAGAGCAGCACACACAAACACATATGAATTTGACATAAGCACTTCTCCTCACCCCATACACTACCTATCCTAAATCCTCCATCATCTCATTTGCACACACAGACACAGACACCTGGCCATGGCCCTTTTTCACTCCCCTTCTGATCCAGGTTCAGGCCCCAAAACTCTTCTGCACATCTAAGGCAGGTTTTTCTGCAAAGATATCCACACACACTTTGAATTTTTATTCCTAGAGGAGCTTAGGAAAAGACTATTATCAAAGCATAAACCTGATCACAAAAACCACCAAAGATACCCTCAAAAATAGAAGAAATACAAACTCTTGCACAAAACACTCTCCGGAACAAGATGGACTGTTGTGGTTAAAACCTTGAAGAACCATAGTTTTGGAATTTCAAAGTGAGCATGACCACAGAGAAAACAGAGTAGAATGCATGTGGGGTCAAGATCATGTTGACGATTAAATCTGTTATGCAAATTATACTTTTCTATATCATTTGTACTTTTGAAAGAGAAGTTCTTATTTTCTGTACAACCTAACAGTGCAATGACTTATAATTAGTTCTGTGAAAAGTATTTATCCCCTTAACTGCCTTCTTCTGTTTGCGCTTTTTGTCACTCCTAAATGTATCAAATCCATCCGCTTTCTACAGTTGCTTAGTTTTTTTTTTTTAAGTTACACGGAATCTATCTGGCTGTGATTTGAAAATGCTGCTTAGAAAAAGACCTGTATTTCAGATTATAACAGCACATTTTAAATCAAACAAAGACAACCTGAGTTGGATATATATATAATATAAAATGCAGTTTTAACATGTTGTTTTAATTTAGTGCAAGAAGAACTATTCAAAGTCATTTGCATATTTGTTAAATCATGAATTAATCGTAATTGAGCAAATTTAAAAAGAATAAAAGGAATTTAGTTTTACCAGCCTCACTCAGGCATGATTACAGCCTGATGATCTAAATAGAAGCGTTCTGGCAACATGAAGTAGGACAAATGGTCTTAAAAGCAGTACATCATGCCCCAATCTGTAGCCTTTCAGTAACGGAAGAAAAGAAAGATTGTGAGACCTTGTTAAAAGATTAAAAAAGACACTTCCAAGTTCTTGGGACTCCAATGTGGATCAAGGTGAACATAAACAAAACTAAATTCTGCCAAAACTAAACTGAAGAAACCAACTTACTTTGCAGAAAGAAAATAGTTAAACTAAATGGTTTATCAGATAATTTAAAATTATATGGTCAACTAACCATAACAGAGTACTACCAAAGAGAAAAAAAAGGAACATCATCCTTGAACTGTGGTTGGATTCTAAAAAAAAAAGTAATTGTCTGACAACTTCTACCCATACACACAATGTCACTACAGGATTTGATCTTTATATTGGTGAGATTGATTGTGGAATTGGACCAGATTAATGAAAATCATCAGTCTCCAGATGTTTTGGTGGTAATTAGACCCCTTTGTTTTATCAGGAAAAGAAGTCACATAGAGAGCAATGCATTTATTATAATTTTTCATGATCTTAATAATTTAAGTGTAGCTGCTTTGTTTTGTTCCTAATTTATCATGTTAATGTTCTGAATAAATCTGCATAGCTAATTTCAGTTCTGCCTTTTGGCTCATCGAGCAAGAGACTCTGGTAAAAGAAAATGTCAAACTTAAGGAAAATGTCAAACTTTGTTTGCTCAAAGCTTCAAAATGGAGGACACTGTTGTGCATGAACACAGTCAACCTTTTTGGAAGAACTTTGAACTATCAAAGCTGTTTTTCACATGACAGACTTGAACTGAGCTCTCCCTGTTGCCATTAAATTGTCTTATATTTAGATGTGAATATTCAGTTTATTTAGAACCTCTTAGGATGAACTTCAACATCTACAAAAGCTTTTTATCATTTCCCATCAAAGGTCAAAGTTTAGTGTGTGCGAACCAGTTAATGTGCTCACCTATACGTGTTTCTGTCGGGACTGAGTGCTCCTCCCTCATATAAACAGGAAGCTCATGCTATGTCATGGATGGATGGATGGATATATGTGAGGCAATCAATATACCAATAAGTGCATGACAACATAATCTACTTCATTTAATTAAAAAATAAGTCAACTTTAACTAGTTCATCTTTGGGCTGTGAATTTAGTGTGTCTGGTTGACTACGAACGTGAACATTCAGTTGTAAACTGTGTGACCGGAAGTCAAAACTAGCTCCTGTTAGTGTTGGACTTGAACAACTGTGATGCAGAACAACTAAAGAGGTCAGAGTAAGTTGCAGACTTGGAACATGCAACATGGATTCAAAAAGCTTTCTCCTTCAACGCTTTGTGAACTTGTGAAGGTATTAAATATTAACCTTTCTCTACAGCCTCTCTTGAGAAGTCAACAATTTATGGAATGCTTTCTTATAATTAAACACACCAAAAGAAGCATTTTATTGTTTGACAGTGTAAGAGATTGGATGTATATTAACTGTGCTGCCTAATTAAAAAGAATCCCTTTAAAATTGTCCACTTCACTGATCTTGTGACTCCGCTGACCTTGCTTTGTTCTCAGATAACACTCAAATCCTCTGAGATTTCAGGACCTGTGAGCTGGGCTGGACAGCACTGGCTGCATTTTGTCGTGCCCCAATTGTCTTGTCAAAAATCAATTGGAGATCACAACATGGCTCTTGATGCAGGAGGTCAGTCCTTCCTACAGTGTAAATATTTCATCCAGGACTCACGTCAAGGGGCTTTTAAAGATGTGTGCTGGACCATGCTCCCCTCTTGCTGCCCTCTGAAAATGACAGGGCTTGCGTTTTAGCCCACTTCAGGACCAGGTTAAATCAATTAAAATCTATTATTCATATGCCAGCCCAGTGACCTCACTGAAAGCCCTTCTAATTTCAGAACAGAAAAGGGAAAAGGAACTGCCACTGAACTTTGGCTTCTCAAGTTTTCAAAAGAATATGTGACCTTGTTTCAAAACCCAGGCCTTGGATGTAAAATAGCTACTTGAAACACGATGTGCCAGGACCCGAGTCTCAAGCTGAGAAGAGCCTATTTATAAGACGCTATTAGTCTTAATATGGAACACCAAATGAATGCCGAATTGGACTGCAAGGCCCATCATGATCTCGACCTCATGCACAAGTGTGGCAATAACCCCCATATTTATTTCGAACAAAATTGGCTCCACATTTTGGATTGGGGATAAACGCAGCTTCATCTGGACTGCAAAATATCATCTTTACCATCTAGCCTAAAAATCCCCCACACAAGGTCACTTCTAACAGCTGTATTTGTGCTCAGAAGGCATAGCCATCGTAACCTTTAGTTTGGAAAAGTGCAGCTTTTCTCTTCTTTGTCAGGAAGATGTTTGGTTATATAGCCACCATACATATCTGCTGGCTGTTTGGGTAAATAATATAGAGGGAGGTGTAGGGACAAGAGAGAGACCTGTCCACATATAATCATGCCAACACTATCAGAATATCTCCTATTTTTTATCTCAATCATGTCTTTCGTTTTCCTCTCCTTTTCTTTTTCTGATGAAAGGACTTTCTCACCCTGTGCGGTGAATGAAAATGGTGAATCTGATAAAAAAAGACATAAGGTAAGAGATGAGAAGTGCTTCTGAAGTGGTTTGCCACATTATTCGACCACCATACCCCCCCACTAACCTTCCAATTTAGACAAACAATATATTGACTCCAAGATGTGCAGAGCTTGGGTATTCATGGGAAGAGGAGTACACTTTTTCAGAAAAGCTATACAAATTAGATGGCTGATCAGAAGGAGTTCATATCTGTCAAGAGATTATAAATTAGGGTTGTTTTTCAGAAAAAAATACTGAAACAATTCATGTTGATAAATCTCTTATCAACAAGATAAGAGATTTGTGATTTTGATGGAGCTACGTGATTATAAGTCAAATGCAAATGTTGATGGAATAATAGATGGAAGGCCTTAAAGAAGCTTTCCCAAGAAAAGCTTCTTTAAGGCTTTAAAATGCAGATTGAAGCCAGTGCAAAATTAAGCTCCTAATCCAGACTTTAATTTAATTGTTGTCCTTTCAAAACAGTAAATCAGTACCTGTGGCTGATTTTGCTTTCTGAATAAGAAATCAAAATTCAATTTGAGTTCGTAAATCTTTCTATTTTCTACACCTGATTTATTCAAACAAGATTTGGGGCTAGGGTGGATTATTGGCGCCAGTCTCCAGCAGTCAATGGATGAAGTAGATTGGTGAAGTGCCAGGATATCCCCTGGACACTTTAAGAATCAATAATAGGGTAACACATAGCCCTGCATAGTTAAGAGCAATTTACAATTCCTATTTAACTTAGCAGGCATATTTTTCACTGTGAGAGGATGCTAAAGCAAGAGAGCATCCACAAATGTACATGCAGAACATGCAAACGCCATCCAAGAGCCTGGCTGGGATTTGAGCCCAGAATATTCTTGCTTCAAGGCAACAGTTCTAATAACTGTGCCACCATATTGTCTTTTTCAAAAAATTCAGTTTAACACCGAATTACAACAAATATCTTAATGGACTGTACAAGATAAGTAGGTCAAAATCTTGTTCAGTCATAAAGATCCAAAATCAATTCAGATCAACTTGTCTAATTCAATTCCAATAAGATCCTAATTCTAGTTCATCGTCTAAGGAAGCCCAGGTGATATATCAAGTTGTTGACTTTGCAGAAATGTCTCTCCTCTGCATTAAAGCAAAACAAATCAGAGGTGCTTTGGGAATCTTATCTTCCTTTGAGCATTCTGAGCATGTTCCTCTAGAAGGAGACCTGGGAAAAACTCAGAGAATGCTGGTGGGACTACAAAATCCTTCTTCCATGGAAACTTCTCTGGACAGTGTTGCCAGGCAGAGGGATGTTTCTATTTCGTCTATCTATTAGCCAACAACTTGAGATTGGATAAGCCTAAAAGATGGGATGGATGGAAACCCAAATAAGTAGAGTGGGCTCTATTTACAACCTAAACATGTTGAGTGAAATCAACCTATTGGTCCATATTTGACTCTGGACTTGTTAGCAAATTAATATTTCTAACAAGTCAATGTATTATGGACTTGTTATTTTTATTCCATCAGTCAATTTTAAGCATGTGGATCTTTGAAAATTGGAAAATTCAAATTCTTTAGTAGATTTTATATACTTAATTTTGAGAGTGCATCAATCTTTTATTTCATCACTCAGAATATGCTTTGACCACAAAAGTGTGAAACCAGGCATCTCACCCCATCATTCATCGTAGTTAAAGAAAGACACACAAAATATAAAGACTCCTGGAATGGCCCCAAAGCAATATGAAGAAGCTGTTGCATGTGCACAGCAGGTGTGTGTGTTGTGAAGAATGGCTGCTTAGCTTTTTAGTATGATACCAACTGAGGCCAGAGGGTATGGTGGTCATAGTAGTTTTTGGTTGGTTGGTTTTTCAGCCACCTTGACTTATAGCAAGAGTTGGTTTTCAATAGTTGCCATGTCATAATGCCTTAAACAGATATCTAAATATAAACAAGGGACATGTTTAATCATCCAGGGCATAGATTCATGGAAAGACTCATTTCCTTTCTCATACCAGAACATGAAATTTTCACATTTTCCCAAAGCTTGCAGCACTTCATTTATTTATAAGGCAGCAGTGGGCGTACCAGTGTTGGATACACCCTCTGAAATGTAAAACAACCAAGTTTATCTTGGATTTCTCTGTTCTTATTTGTGTCATGATTTCATTCAATACCTCTGCTAATTTTAATGTGTTCAGAAACAATGACAGAAAAAACTCCGGTTACTCACAAAGTTCTCCCAATACCGAGGCTGGAACTTCTGCAGGATTCTTCTTAGAACAGAAGGGAGTGGTTCCTGTCCAGTGTTTCAACATGGGCAACACTGAATAAATGTTTAGAACAGATAAATGTGTGGATGTGTCAAAACTTTCTCCAGCTGAACAGAAACAAAACTGAAGTTATTATTTTTGGACCTAAAGAGGAG
>CAEFZX010013545.1:0-39737 GCA_903066825.1 Alfaro cultratus | reverse complement strand
AGAGACGTCGGTCACTCGACAAGACGCGTGGAGGAAATACAATTAAATAACAAAAGAAGGTAGTAACGCACAGTAACGCAAAGTGACTTTGAAAAGTAACTTTAATCTGATTACTGGATTTGAAATAGCAACGCGTTAGATTACTAGTTATTAAAAAAAGTGCTCCGACGTCAGTAACGCTGGTGTCGGGTGACATGAAAGTCTAGGTCTAATCACCTGTTAGCGATTAACATGTTTTTCTCTTCAATTTGAAGGTATGTAAGCAGTCTTCGGTATATTTTGCATGGGTCCTATTGAGGTCAGCTTTAATAAGACTAGTCCAGGACATCTGAATGTTTTCCATTACAACAGTAGGGTGCTCTTCGTTGACTTGTTGGAGGATAAAACTCTTGAGTTAATGTGGAACAACTTCTTTACTGTTAGATGTCAGAGAAAAATGGTTTATAGCCTGATAGGTGAAGAACAAATTAATCATCATCATAAAATTTTGCAGGAAACAACAAAGCTTTGTCATAGCAAAAGCTGAAATGTCAAAGCATTCTTACAACAACATGTCAGGCAAGAATAAAAATTGTTTGATTTGGAAAGATCCAGCTAAATGAAAAACATGCAAGTGAGGAAATGAGCCTGGGATGCTTAGAAAGAGCATTGCAAAGTTTAGTCAGTGGCAACATACACCCAACATGTCTGCAGATTGAATAGTCACTTCTAGATTTACGATTTAGTGTTACTATAAAGAGCTATAAAGAGCTTTACTATGTTAAGGTGAGGATGAGGGAAAAGTGATCAGCGTAGTTTTTGAATTTGAGTGGAGGTAACTAAAAGATCAAAAAGCTTCCTGCAAACGTTCTCCAGATGTATTTAAGTTCTTATATACTCCAGTTCTTATATAAATGATGGTGTCATTCGAATATAACTGCTTTGACTGCATTCATTGAAAAGGGGAATATGACTTTTGACAATAACATGGCAAATATTTTCACTGTATTAATTTCTGAAGTACTGCAGATGTATTTTTATTGTGCTCTATTTTATCTTTTTAGTGTACAACTATGCCTATAAAATACTTTAACTAAACAAAACCACAATATCTACATAAAGTTAAAGCTTTGGGAGCATAAAAATTTGATATTTAAAAAAATCAAAACATTTTCGGTTCTTTGTTGAAAGAATATAGATGCAGATTGATTTGAACATAAACTTGAATCCCACCTTCTTTCTTTTTTTGCTTTTTCTGTACCTGATGAGACATGATTTCAATCATGTCTCATCAGCTAAATAATTCGACTATGTTTGTTAGAAAACGTTACAATCTGTCACTTTTGATTCCAATCTTAGATTTAAACTAGAGTTGGAGTAAACCGGAACACAATTCCCAAGATAAACTTCATAACCTTTTCGCCACCCCAAAAGAACAAGACTTGAGTCATCCACATTGTTCTTTGCGAAACAGTGCATGTGTGATTTATTTGGCTTTTTCCTCTGACCTCTCGGTTTCCATCCTCTCCTCTCCGCTGTGTCACCATCTGTGTACCGAAAACGGGAAACGGCGCCCGTGGTTCCCACCTCCGCCCTGCCAAACCCTGCCTCCTGACCATGTTGACTGTGCCTCCCCGAGAACAGTGGAGTCATGGTTGCTCAATTTACGTAACAGTTGCGTTTTACTGCTAATGCTGAGCCACAGTGGCTACTTCCTTTTATTAAGGCTCTGCATGGGTCTAATGACTCCCGGTAGATGAGGGGAAAATATAAGCATCCTGTAGGAAATCACATCGGATTTTACCGGAAGTCCTCTTTTACCGGAGCCAAGCCCTGTTTTTTAACTTTTACCCATCCTATTCATAACATTACAGTGGACAGCTAATCAAATGCAATTTTCTTGTATAAATGTGGCCGTTGACCACTTCGCGGGACTGTAGTGTGTCACCCTATGCATTACTTACCAGCTAAGCCACAGGTGTCAAACTCCAGTCCTCGAGGGCTGGTGTCCTGCAACTTTTAGATGTGCCTCTGCTGCACCACCTGAACAGAATAATTAGGTCATTAAGGCTCTGGAGATCTGATCTACACAAGGAGGAGGTAATTAATCCATTTCATTCCAGTGTTTTGTACCTGTGGCACATCTAAAAACTGCAGGACAGCGGCCCTTGAGGACTGGAGTTTGACACTCTTGAGCTAAAAAGTGGAAATTCCCCCCAAAACTACTCCAACCAACATGGCCGCCAGATCAGTGGCGCCCCCTGGAAAAAGGTAGGTGACACTGCAGGCCTCCCAAGAGAAACGCAGGCAGTCTTTGTCAATGAAGACATAAATGTAAAATAAAAACAAAATAAATTAGAAAAAAAATTTTTTGGGGGGGTTTTACATTTACTTCTTCATTCAAACAAAAAAAAAAACGTATAGGCCTATTTTTTCTTTCCAGCTCTGTTCCCTTAAAAAAAAAAAAATGTCCCTGTAAAAATTTTCTGGGGTTGCCAGGCAACATGGGATTATCTTCCAATTTAAAATACTAAAATATATGTTTTAATTAGGAAGGAAATCGTACTCACTTAAAGTGGACATATGGATCTTAAAAGCATTGGAGCTAAACTCGAGGTCATATGAGGATGATGCTACGAATAGCATGCCAGCGAATGAGAATATCTCAGAAATTAAAGGGTTTAGATAGTGGAGCTGATAACACAACATAGCTCAAATATTGTTTTCAAGTGTGAAGCTACTAAAAAAAAACAAAAAAAAACAGGACGATACCAATAGAAGCAAAGGAAAGCCAAACTGATGTTTTAATCACTATTTATTGACTTTAGTCACATGCATACTTGCTTACAGCTGATTTTAGTGTGCAATACACAGCTTAACTTTGTTTTATTGTCTAGGTTATAGTAAACCAAATGCATTTAACCCCGAAGGCTGCCTTACCAAAAGTTTATACAACATGGTTCATTTTGTCACATTTTCAACACAGAAGAACATTTTCTTTAAAAGCCAGAAGCCATAGATACACAAGGTACGGATGTTTGGAGAACTTCATCATTTTGTGTCTCTGTGGTTGTTTTGCTATTTGTTGGCAAATATTTTGTCGTTAAAAGTCAGTCAAGCTGGAGTTTTACATTCTCTGAATCTTGGACAGATTTCTTTAAATGGATGTGTATCTATGACTCCCGCACAACAACACGATCACCGAAGAAACAATTTGGATAATATAGCAGGTTCAATGCCTCTTGACTTCTCAGTTACAACATAAACGTTTTTTTTTTCTTTTCTTTTTACAGTAAACTCTCACCGAGCTTTGTGGCAAAATCCACGCTGGCTGTTTATATGTGCTTTTTTAATGTTTTGCTTCATGGCACGGTTTGAAAATCTTAGTTCGGACTTTTGCGGAGAATACCAAGAACTCATCAACATGTCGTATCATTCAGTCCTCAATCCAGATGTGGTTGTATTCGACAAGAGTGCAAATTGTGAGTAAGCCAACTTATTGTGTGTGTGTATATATATATGTATATACATCCTCCAAAGAAAGCGTGGCATCATCTGAAACGTAGCGACACGATACATTTTTTAAACGTTTTGAACACCGAAGCTTTAAAACAGTCTCAGAAACTGAAAAATAAACATTTGCTAAAGTAAACACGTAAAAAATAAACCGTTAGTGTGTTCGCTATGAAAAACGCTGCTTCTGATGTAAAATCCGATACAAGACTCTAGTATCAAATGCTTCTTCTGCTGGATTTTTGCTTCTGTTTGATGAGAATACAGGTTAATCTCCTAAGGAATAAAAGTCTTTTAGCTGGCTTCTTGGACACATTTCCACTCTGTCATCTGGCTCCTCAGCTAATAAAAATAAATCCCTAAAATAAAGCAAACGAATCACTGCAGCACTTAAAAAAAAAGGGGGAAAAAAAGCACATTAGAAAAACACTACAGTCCAATCAGTTCACACTGAGGATTAGCCAAACCTATACTGAAAAGAGAGAAGAGATATCATACTATATATTAGCGTTGCAAGTTTCTCACATTTATGTATTTATAATTCACAAGAGCCTCCACAGAAAGCAACGGTGTTAAGCGAGTGGGGCCAACAAAAGGAAAAGATGTCAAGATGAAGAACGTTGTTTTTTGATTTTTTATTTATTTATTTTTTTGTTATTAGTACGGTGCTGGTTGTGGTTTAGCCTTGAAGCATTTATAGAAGACCATGGCATACAGTCACAGGTTGAAATATTCGGCTTTGAGTTTGGAATGGCAAACAAAGGGTGAGAATAATAATAATAATGATAATAATAATTTTTAAAAAGCACAAAACAGTGGGATAAGCTAACTAGCTGGCCTGACCGACCGAAGCAATGATATGTAGGCAGAACAGCAACTTTAACCAGGCTGGTGAGGCTTGTATTCCCATGTTAGCGTTAGCGTTAGCATTAGCGCCGTCTTTTATCACAGTTTACCAAACTATCTCAGTGGGAGAAAGCTACAGCATATCACAATCGTAAAAGATCAACAACTGCATCAACCTTTGGGAGCTTGGTTTCCAAACCACTTTAGCCAAAATGTGGTTTGGTTTACCCTCAACTTAAAAAAAAAAAAGTTTTATTATCATACTACAAGACCAAACAAAGCTTTAAAACACACCTAGAATTTGATATTTCTTTAAAATAACCTAAAATATTATTCTTATTAACAAAGTGAATTCTGAAAATAAATATTACTTTTGCAGATTGTTAAATTGTTTTATTAATAAGGCCATGTTATGCTTTTTCTCAGAGCTTTATATCACTACTCCAAATCGGCGACAGGCAGATGAGTAATTTAGCAGCTTAAATGTCTTTTTTGTCTGAATTCATTCAAGATTAATTTAAAAAAAATATGTTTTTTTTTCTGCCAAAGAAGAAGGGATTGCTAATTTGCATATAGAATTTACAATTGATATGAATGAAGAGCTTTCATTTGGGCAAAACTCTGACCACTAGATGGCATTAAAGTGTTTCCAATATGATCTGTGATATTTATTACTGTATTATTGGGTCAAAACATTTTAACATTCAATGAATGAGTTGAAAATTCTTGTGGTTACAATTTCTTATATTGACAAATCATCCTACAGTATTTTCTTTAAAAGTAATTTTCACTAAACTCTTAAGTATGTAAATGTATAAGTACACCAGTAGAGTGGTTGTCTAGTGCCAATAATTTAGAAACAAACATAACATGGACTCTTTATTAAAATATGTAGTGCATTATGATCAATCAGAAATTGTATGAAAATACAATTTATGTATTATTTTTATGTGTGGTTTTAAATAAACGTATTAAAGCAAACAAATATATCCGAGAGAAAACAAGCCTGTTAAAGTTCTCAGCTACCTTGGCTAACTTCCCAGTTAAGGTAAATAAATTATGAACTATTTTGTGAATAAAGCAAAGCTTAAATATCTATCTGGAACATGTAATAGCAGCTCACCTGGAGAGTCCCGGTGCCGATCCTGTTGGTCAAGAGGACCAAACTCCCAAAAGTTTTATCTTCATCTCTAACTAGAGCAACGTGTTCCATGAACAGGAACAGTCATCCACTAACAAGCTGTCATTTTCCCTGATTATCCTGACTTGCTTCCTCAAGTTCTTTCGGAACATTTGGCAGATACGTAAAGATTACACTATCGTTAATCTTTCTTGTGCTGCACCAGGTGTTCGGTAAACACATTAAGCCCGTAGTCACAGGAGGACGCTGCCTACATACTGCTAATAACTACCGCTCGGGTGTGAATATAGGGAGATGTTTATGGGTTTGTTTTTCACAGCTTCATGCTTGAGGTTAAAAACGAGCGGATGGGGGCGGGAGGCTGCCGAGATGGAAGGCGTGTTTATTGTGCCACACACCAGGGGCGGTCTGACATAAAAGCCTCCGGGCTCTCCGTTCGAGAAGAGGCGTCGTGAAGGGCAACCGTGCATGCTGAAAGTATCGACCTGTCGCTCGGCCTTCTCCGAGCCCTGCTCCGGCGATCTGTGTAAACAAATGTATGGTTGGTTTTTAGTCAACCTCGTAGTTAAAATGCGAACCTTGAAACTAACCCGACGCCTTCGTTATTAACTCAATGTAAAATTTCTCTCTCTTTTAGCTCCAACAGTCCAGCCTTACAAAGCTCCATCTCATTTTTTTTTCTTTTTTTATTTTTTTTTTAGTCAGACCACTCGTTCTCATCCAGCTCCGAGTCGTCGTCGGATTCGCTGTACTCCACGGCGATGCGGCGTGACAGGATGGTGGCCACGTCGTTGCCGACAGGCTCCCGCTTGGCTTCCTGTTCCCTCTGCTCCTGAACCTTCCTCAGCTGGATGCCTGTGAGGGACAAAGGGAAGGGAGGAGCAATGAGGTCTGATGAGAGCTTTGTCTTTAAATACTACTGAAAGAATTTTTCATTTTAACAAACTTTAAGCATGAGCTGTTAAGGATTGAGGGTGTTTTCACACATTGTTCAATTGGAAACCAAAGTTCAGCTGGTGCAGTTCTCTTTCACTGGCCATTGTATCAGACTATCCAAACCATTTGAAAAACCTGTTCACCTCCTCGTCTATGGGGGGCGCTGCTCCATGTACCATTGAAGGAATCGACATATTTACATTCTTTGCAAAATTTAACAAAAAATGGAGTTGCTTCAGATTTTAGACATTGTAGTATTTCCCTTTTGTCTTTGGCTAAAGACCATGAATCATTTCCCCATCAAGCAATACACTTTAGCATTTTTTTGGTTGTATTTACCCAGAATGCCTTGTGCTATAGTCCCATTCCTGCTTTTGGAGCAGTCTCTGGTCTCTTGGTGTTCAAACTTGGCGCCACAGATCACTTCAACCAATCAGAGAACTACTGTAGGTTTGTAGGTGGACCAGAGTTTGCCTCTTTGGTCAATTGTGCATTCACTCCCCCCCAAACAAACCGGACTTTCTAGGCAAGAAAACTCAAGATTGATCAAAGTAGACTAAACAAGGCTAGTGTGAATGCACTGGTTTCCCCCAGTGTATTATAAGCCTGGCGGGCCACCAGGCTTTACTTGCACCCCCAACCGGCCTAAGCATTGTTTATATATATATATATATATATATATATATATATATATATATATATATATATTCCACATATGTGGCGAACTTGTACCTCTACGTATGGCGGCCAGCAGGTCGGAGCGTGCGTCGCTCATCGGTATCATCCCCAGCATGGTCGACTTCCTCGTCGAAGGCGCCGAATCCACGGCCGTCTGGCCGACAGCGGCGTGTGGCGGGGACGGGTGAGCCTGGTGTCCCGCGGGCACGCCAGGAGGTGGGGGCGGAGGGGCAGCCGGAGGTGCACCTGAAGGGGGGTGGGCAGGGGAGGGTACGTAGTTGGCCGGGGGAGGTGGAGGGGAGGGGGAGTAGTGGCAGGAGAGGGCAGAGGAGGTCGGTGGGATGGCGGAGGCGGCCGCAGAAGGCGGCGCTGTGGCGGAATCGAAGGCAGTCTGGGCGGATGGGATGGTTGGCGGGGGCGGGGGAGGAGCTGGGGGGATGTAATACTCTGGTATGGTGGAGGGCTGCCCACTGAAGAGTGAGGAAGAGGAAACACACATGCACATGGGTCAGTACTACTCAATCATCTTTACAGAAACATCTTTGGACATGACTGCATTTCTTTGAATGTGGAGCTGACAAGTGAGATCTAATCACCAAAGCTCGGTGTGAACAATCAGGGTCACAGCTCTCCCATACTTCACCTTGAGTCGTCGTCTTTGTAATTCCCATTCAAGACTTTTTATCCATTTCACCATGTTTACAGGTATTTTGTGAAAACTCATACCAATCCACGTAATTCCTCAATATGTCTGATAAACGCTACAAAAACATATTCATGTCGCCTGCGGATACAAAAACAGGAGACGTGCCCACAAACTTCAGACTAACACATCGCACAGAACGCTATGTGAAATAGTTTTATGAGAAGCAGACTAGGACGGCTCACTGCGAACAAGATGACGCAATTTTTGCAATGTGACTACGTCAATGAGAGCCGATTTCAATGCTTCGAATGAAGTAGGGGAGAGCCTTTAGAGTTGTTCACTTGAAATCCAACCAGCCAGGATGAATGTTAGTGCCAACCCCAGGTAGGACCACAGACTCCAATACAACCTCTAAGACTTCTACTTAGTTTCTTTGGACTGGAAAGAGAAACCAATAGTCTCACCCTAGGGCAACAAATTCTGCAATCTCATGGAAAAACAGAGATTCATCAACATAATGGAAGAAGATTCAATCCTTGAAGTCCTCAATGTTTGAACTAAATCAAAGCCACTGAACCATTTAAACTGTAATATTTGCCACGGTGTCACTTTGTCAGTCAAATTAGCAAGCCTACCCGTACCCAGCTCGGTATTCCTTAATCGACTGCTGCCTTGGCCCATTGACCGTTGGATCTCCCCCGGCCTGGACCCCGTGTCCTGATGGGGTCCTGCCGAGGGAAGCTGCGTGTCGACCCGGTGGTCCTGCCCCGGCGGCTCCAGGGGGCTGGTTGGCTGGCCTCAGGCCGCGATCGAGCGACTGTGTCTGGGCGGCAGCGAGGTGATCCCTAGCATGGTGGTCAGCGGGATGGGCAGCACTTGGAGCCTGGGTAGCCGGGTGGTTGGGACTTGCCGGGTAGGAGTCGGACGCCATTGACCTATTGGGTTAAAATTGAGGAAGGGAGCAGGGGTTTATTCGAGCGTAGCCTAAAGTAATATTCTAATATTGAGATCAACAACCTGAGCTTGGATTCCATTTTAGTTGATTTCCATTTGCTTTAACATTTTAATGTTTGACTATTTGTACTTCTACCAAACTGTGATGCTCTGATTAGTATATTTGAAAAGAAAAAATACAACATTGGGTCTCACTTAAGAGTCTCCATAAGAGGGCAGCACAGAACTTCAAATGACACAGGTAGAAGACATTTCACAGGGAAAATAATGGTGGACGTTTATCATTTATTGAAAATCACGGTAAGAATTTTGACTTATAGATGTGACAATAACATCCAATTGTGGATTTTATTGAGACAATAAAATCCAATTGTTTAAAACACCCAACAAGTGTCCTTCTTGTCGGGATTGATAGCTTCCATCAACTCTGATCACGACCATGTTTCAACTAGACTAAAAAGTTAAATTTGGCCTTCTTCCACATATTTTCTGTCCTCTACATGTCTTCTGACAAAAAGGTTAGGATTTTACTTCGCATTATCAGAGTAAAGGGGGTCTGAATACTTGCAACAATGTGTCATTTTCCCCCCACTTCAGAGTTACATGCTGCTTCGTGTTGGTCTAATACATTGCGATTTCTATGTGTAAGATAGCAAAATATAAAAATAGGTTCAAAGGGTATTAAAATGTCTTCAAGAAATTGTAAGCCTCTATATTTTGCTCGTCTTTAAATGTGCTGTGTCTTTATGCAATTGGAATTTAAAACTTTCCAACGTGACACATTTAAATAATATGATCAAATGAATTTGTGCTTCCCTAGTCTGGAATAAACAAAAACAAATAAACTGATGTGTTAGAAATGTACAACTGAAGTGGTTTGGGGTTAGCTGTGGTTAGCATGTACCTGCTATCTGGGGAGAGGGATCCTTCAGACGACATGCCGTGGTAAGGGGATGGGGTGAGCCTGGCATCGGGTCGAAATTCTTTATCGTAGGCCAGAACGTTCCATTCCTGACGCCTGTTACGAGCCTTACGCACCTGCAGGATGAAACAACAGGAAAGAAAAATACAACGGGTAAAATCTATGCTTTCTTTCTTTCTTTTGGTAAAAGATACTGAGCAAAATATCAGAAGTTCCCCAAATCGAGCTCTTCCACCTCCTCCCTGAGCTGCTTTAGCAATCTGATAAAATGCACCACTCTCGATCAAAAACAACCATTTATAGCCAGGAGCCGGTTCTTATTGCTGTCAATAGACCTTGTGTACGCGCTGCTCAATGTGCTAATAATCACCTATTCACCGTCACAGGTGGCCATGAAATCTAACATTAGTATTCTTGACATGCTCTGATATTGGGAAGAAGCTACAGAGTAGCAGAGAGCAAGTGGGGGAGGCAAGAGTAGGGAATGAACGGCGTGTACACGAGCATGATTGACAGTGCTAAGACCCTCCTCCTGGCTCTGATTGGTTGTTTCTTATTAGCACTAAGAGAAGGCAGAGAAACTAGATTTTTTTCAGATTATCTGTCTCATACTATGCCATCACAACATAGTGGAAGCTACAATAAATATGTAAAAAATATTTTTTTTATAGATGTTACATATTGAATCTTTAAATGTATCAAGAGCAAGCGGTTACCAACCTTCTTCACCTCTCTGCTTGGGTCTTCCACCTGCCGCTGCTGCTCCTGTGGAGGATACACAGACAGACAAACAGGAGTGGAAAGGACCTCAGTCATTGGCTACTGGCTTTTTGTCTGCAGAAGGAAAGTGATCTGGACCCCTTTTTACCATCACACTGAACCAAACACACACACACACACACACACACACACACACACACTGGTCTACTCACTACCCAGTTCACTACTGTGCAACACGGACTAGCACACGGCGGACGACGGAGCCAAGAATGGATGGGAACATAACAAACCAACCAAAACCAAACACAGGAGGTCAGAGAGAGAGAGAGAGGTGAGGTGGCGAGATAAGGTGACGGTATACACACGGACACACACGCAGACGGGAGTTCACACGTGTGAGTGTGTAGATTTAGTTTTTTTCATACAATGAGGACTTTGTTTTAGTGCTGTTTCTAAATTACAAGGTGTATGTAAGACTTCCTTATTCAGAGGTGAGTGTATAATGTGTTTTAATGGAGTGTGAGGGCAGGAAGTGAGGGGTGTGGGGGTAGTGGAGGTAGGGGGGGGGGTTAGGGGTCTGGGTCGCCTTACAGAGATGGACAGGGGGCTCCTGGGTGGGGCCTGTCTGGAGTGGGGCCTGTCGGGGTGGGCCGGACAGCCCTATGGAAACATGGGAGAAAGACAAGCTGGTGCATTAGACTGAGCAGAGGAAGAGGAAAGAGGAAGGGGCTGCGCATCTTCCAAGGCCAGCTGGCTATAGAGAACTGAGAGAAAGGAAGGAGGAGGCGCTGAGGGAATAAAGTATTGCAATGTCTCAGGCAGCCTGCTGCAGCTTTTTCCATCCTCTTACACCTGTTGTTTTTTCTTAAGTGAACGCTTGATGTAAGGTTCAAAATTTGATAAATGAGTACATTTAGAAGGGAGGGAACAGAAAAAATATGAAATAAGCATTTAATTCAACACAAATATTGACAAAAAGCAGCAAATGCAAACAGCAGCAGCTGTTCTGGGATCTGAATGAAAGGATTTATTTTTTTGTTAGACTAAATCAAAGTGAGATACTATCAAACATCAGCTGTGAAAAGGTTTCAAACAAGTCCATGCAACTTCTTCCAATTCACTGGAAGTGGCACATAATTAAATCAGTTTTTTAGAAAAATGATTTATTTCCAGTTTTCTAAACAATGAATGACAGATTTAAATAATTATTTTGCAGGTCGTTTATTTATTGTAATTTGGCACTCTTCTGTTTTCATACAAAACAGTCGTTTACTTGCTTAAAAGTGAGGCGTGTGATTGGAAACCAAAGTATTTGAATCAACTCTACTAATTCTGCCAAGTACAGTAGTTTAATACGAAGGCAGACACATGTCTAATGGTTGTTGATGGCTGGAAAATGCATGTCATTTAGGAGCAACTTGCTAACTACAATAATCTGAATAATAATCAGTGATCACATATATTAGAGCCTCTATGTAAAATTTTGAACCTATGTGGTGAGCAAATCTACGTTAAATTTGAACTTGAGCATCTACTCATTTTTTAAAGATAATTGAAGTTTGTTGTATAATAATGCCACACATAGAAATAACAGCTTATAATAAACCATCAAGATATAGTAACAAATTTGCTCTTGTCTCAATTTCAATGACTATAAGCAGTTATTTAAGTTTTCAAAGTCTCTGATTATATCTTGTCACTAAGTATCCCCCAGCTGCTGCTGCATTCAACAGAGCAAAGCTAAATGGTGAAAACATTAAGATAGGAAACTATCAACTTAAATAACAAAAGAACATGACACAAGTCGGCAAAATAGAACAGATAAGCAAATTAAAACAGAGGATGACTTCATTTCTTATAACTTTTCTAAAGCACACTCTCCTCCAGCTCCACACTGACACACCAGCTGTACGTTCACAACAAAAATACAGCTTCACATGCAAAGGAACTCCCCATGGAAACAGATGCCTACCTTCTGCCGCCTCTTTTCTTTGCGTTTGTCCTCGGTGGCCTGCAGCATCTTCTCCTTCCACAGGTTGAAGAAGTAGGAGGGATCAGTGTAGAACTTCAGCGCATCCTTCTTATCATCCCTTGCAGAGGTAAATAGAGGAGCAGAGGTGAAAAAGTAAGCAACAGATAAGAAAAGAGAGCAGACACATCATTTACTGGAATTAGGCCGACTCCAAATGTCACCCACCTATAGGGGCTGAGGATATTCAGCGGTGGGGGCTTGTCACAGCGGTGGTACATTTCCACCACGGGGTTGGGCACAGATGTCCTGGACACCACCTGCTGGTCTTGAATGGTACTGCTCTTAAATGCTTTTCTCATGTTGATGTCCTGTAGAGAGACTGAAAGACCAGAGAATGTTTCAGCTTAGCTGTTTTGAGAAGTTCTGCACAGAAATACCTTTTTTTGTCTTAAAGGCATAACAGATAAGCAGCTAAATCCTGTTAAAACACTACTGTCTGGTCAGCTGACCCTTGCTTTCAAATTTTACAGGCAAAAGGACAATTTATGGTTTTAGAAATGTCTGACAACTCCGATAATTACTTATCAGGGTGCTACACTCAGTGGTATGTGACTACTACTGATGAAACTTAATGTTTTAATAAAATCCAAGCTAAACAACAAGTGGCCACAAAAGAGCTTCTACTATGGTGAACCTATTACTGTATACACTTTCTAAGTATGATCAGTTATCTACTTCAAAGACTGCAACTTTACCTTCAGCCCACTCTAGGAATTGACTTTCTTAACACTGTCATAAACAATAAAAAATTTTAAAATACATTTTATCTACATATACAACGATCTGATTGGAATTTTGATATCACACAAATGGAAAATGATCAGTTTATATATATATATATGCATACAATTTTTTACAATTGAAAATTTTCAAGTGTGGAGGCATGCATTGAGTAATCTGAAATGATATCTTGTGTAACAATCAACAAAATTTGCAAGATTTTCTTTTTTTTTTTTTTTTTTTTTACTTTTTTGCAATCAAACAGTCCAACAGGGTGAAGAGTTTCTGGGAAGATCAACCTTTTAGGTCTTCCCACATGTTCTCAGTTTGATTTAGGTCTGGAATCTTGTCTATTCTCACATTCATACTAAACAGGATCCTAAACACACACAGAGAGCTGCATAATAACAGAAGCATCTGCACTGTGTTGTTTGTGTACGCCACAGAAGCAGAAATAGCAATGATGTGTGTGTGTGTGTGTGTGTGTGTGTGTGTGTGTGTGTGTGTGTGTGTGTGTAAGCATGTGTAAAATAAAATTTTTGACATACTTTTTGTGGTTACCAGATGTAAGAAAAAGTGTGTCCCCATAAGCATGCTTAAAGTCCTACTGGTATCATAAACCACAAATATGCGTATACGTGTGTGTGTGTGTGTGTGTGTGTGTGTGTGTGCGTGTAATGCCTTTAATACTGTGAGAGGTTTAACACAGAACTATATAGCACCTTCCATATGGCAGAACACAGTCACACACATGGTGGGATCAGCTGACACCAACCCAGCATATAATAAGGTTAAGCCACAAACGGTGTAACATATGTCCCCGTCAGTGATTTACTGAATGATCATTTATGTGTACAGAGGCTGACAGAACCGTTAGCCTCTCAATGCAGTGACTTGCTCCTTAAAAACTAAAAGGCAAAGGCTTGTTTGATTCATGTGGAAGTTTGCAGTGAAAGCACTGTACCGTCTGAACAGTGTTTGATCATCGCCTCCTAAGCCTCTGTCCCTGTGGCCAAATGAATAATCCACTGCTGTAGAAGCCAATGAAACTTTCATTCAGACTCATCTTCAAAGAGACTTCTTACTCTTCCAGCAAACTTATTTTATTCCTCACTGTGTACTCTCTTTTTCTTCATCCCTCTAAGTTCTGCAGGATGTTCCTTTTTACACATCCTTGCAAATTGTCTAAATACAGTTGATAACCAGAGTAATGAGATAATAAAAAAGAGTGAGGGCCTCTGTAGAGGTTTAGAAGTGTTTTGCCAATCTTCTGAACATTTACATTGCAGTAGGTGAAACAGAAGAATGTGTTACTGATTTTTTTTTAACATTCTCCGAGCCAGTAAAAATATCTGGGGTTTGAACTTCAACAAAATGACTTATATTTTGCTGGTTCACACAGTGTTTTATTCTGTAACATAAAAAATGCAAAAATGGTTATTTATCGTTTCTATGAGATTTCTCTAGAGCTCTTTTAGCCTACTTTGTGTCAGACAGGTCTGATTAGGTGGTTTTTGATCCTATAGGCAAAATAAAATAAAGCAAAAACAGATAATATTTTAAATGTAATACTTTTTGATACCTTTTAAATGAGCTGGTCACTGTTGAAAATAAAAAAATAAATACATTTTAAATTGTTCTGAATTACTTTGAGGTAGTTTTTGGTAGAATTTATTTTATTTTTTTCATTGTGCTGTTTTATTACTCCAAAAAAAGGTAAGACATTAGAAAATTAACAAGGAGATTAGCATAAATCTTTCAAATTTTCCTTTTTCATCAGCATTTTTATTACTGTTTGTCTGCCTTGGGAAAGAGCACAAAAACACACCTTTCTAGTTTAATAAAAATCTGCTCGATCAGCCTCTACTTTTTCAGAAACAGAAATTGATGTCTTTCTTTTAGAATTTGAAATAAAATACAAATTAATCTAAAGCATTTTACCTTTTAAAGGAATGCCAATAACTGAGGGAGGTTCTGTATGTGAAAGGACAGTGGGCAAAGCATAATATGTCATAAATATTCTCAATAATATTAGTACATTGTATTAGTATAATACGATATACTAATACAAATCCACGAGATACAATAATTTGAGGAATCAATTGTTTCTTCTATGGTTTAAACCTGATGCCATCTACAATAACCTAGTTAAAGCGAACGTGACATAATAGTTTTACTTATTATATAACAGAGAGACATGTCAAGTGTTGCCTTTTCTTGACTAAGCACCATTCTCTTATTCTTCTTTTCTGACAAAATACTCAGATTTCTCCTTACCAAATTTTCTAACTTTACAATATATATTCTCCTTCTTTATTTCTCTTGACGATATTTTTCCTATATTTTCCCCATTTCACAAATCCCTCCTCCCTCCTCGACTAGAGAAGCCATCAGTGTCGCCATTTTACAAATAAGATGGAGAGACTGAAATAGAGGAACGAAATGAAGGACAGGAGGAAATGACTGAGCAGAAGTAGTAAAAGATTAAAAAAGCGAAAGGTTAGTGAATCATGACTTCTGTAATGGAGAACTAAAAAATGAGTTCAAGAGGACAGAGGAATGGATTGCAAGTGGGAGGACAAGGGAACAAGGAGATGAAAAACTGAGCAGGTGAGGAGGAGGAGGTGGAAGAGGAAGAATGGGAGAGGGATGAAAGGGTATGACGAAAGAGTGCTGAGGTTTTTCTTTTCATCTCCGTCTGCGCTGCTGTGACGCTGAATGTTTGAGGCTGCTGTGCTGCAGAATGACTCGGCAGAACTAGCAAGGATGGAAAAGAGAGAGAGGAGAAGGATAGAGACAGAAAAAAGGATCATGGAAATGAAATAGATGGGGAAAATGAGAACTAAACATGGGGAGAAAGGAGGATAGAAAGAAAAGGAAAGTGGGGTAAAAGAGAAAAAACCTGAGCTAAAAAGATAGGAGATACGAACACGATGTGGCTTCTTTCAGTCACTCATCAAAAAGGTTAATGACAACAGAACATGGCATTTAAGTAAGCTGCAAATCTGTTGATCTTCCAAACTCTGGAAATGGCCCCAAAAAACTGTGATTTACCGAATACTTGCACTCATCTGCAGTCTGAATGATCATTTTAAAGTTGTAAACAAGCAGAATAATGAGTATACAATGACAGTTTTTAACAAAAGGTTCAAGTCCTGGTCTGGGCTCTGTCTAAATTGCCTTTAGGTATGAGTGTGTGTGTGTGTGGGTGTGTGTGTGTGTGTGTGTGTGTGTGTGTGTGTGTGTGTGTGTATGTGCTTCTGAATGGTTGTTTGTCCAGCGGACCTCTGTAGGTGCCTTTCCATTGACCATATAATTGCTCAATTTGACACATCAAAAATAAATTTGCTTAATGAAAACGAGTTAATCTTCAAAAAACAAATTGTTTGATAAAACGTTTTGGCGCTAGGATGAGGTGTTTTTATGGAAAACGAGTTTATTTTGATAAACTGCAATGGAAACACTTCTTCACATCACAAACGGATGTTGCCACTGGCGCAAATCACGAAGACAACAGGAAGGAGTTTGAGGATTATGTTGCAGAATGATTTTTAATGACTTATCACAAGAACAAACTTAATCACGTGAGATTTTATGTGAGTTTCTTATTTAATGGAATCACCGCAATTGCAAAATTGTGCTTTTTCGACATTAACTGAATAACAAATTTTTGCACACATTTGTAATGGGAACACAGCTTGTGTTTGACCTGTTATGGACTAATCCATTATGCACCCCGCCTCTTGACCAATAACTGGCAGAATTAGGTAATTGTAAATTTTATAGGTTGGTTTCCAGACTTTAGGGTTTGGCAGAAAGCTAGAAAGTATCAATCTTACAAAATGTACCTACAAAGATATTAAATCAAACATGCAAGAATTAAGTATGAATAACTACATTCAGATAACTGACTATTGGAGACAATATGAAGCTAAGTGGCTGAATAACCAACAAGAAGCCCTACTTAAGCACACAAACGCAGCTAAAGAAGAAGGTTCATCTTAGCGATGAGTTCACTCCAGCACTCTTGGGATATGTAGACAAACAGACATCACATGAGAAGGAACCATAATGTAGACAAATGTCATTAAAAAACGGGACAGATTGTTTACATGCACTGAGCAGACATGCACTTTTTGTGATACTCCCCAAGGGACAAGGCAGAACGTCAAACCGTAGCATCTGAGAATTATTCTGGCAAATAAATGTTCCCCTTAAATCAAAATATCTACCTTGACTTTTTATGTGAGTAGAGAAGGATATGTATAGATTTTAAGGTCATTAATGTGAGTTTTAGGGTGTCTAAGTAAAACATGTATGAAAACTTTATGACATGGTAATCTTGTGACACCAACAGTCCAGAAGCTTCTAGGCTTAATCTGGATGATATTCATGTCAAAAATCATGTGTGTGATCCTAACATCGAACTCATCGCCATCAGAATGCGCCCTTACTGTCTCCCAAGGGAATTTACTAACATTCATCATTAATGAATTATTATTATTACCTATTTTTAATTTTTGTTGTGTGCTATGCTAGGACAAACAAAATCCCCCACCCTTTGGGGATCAAGAAAACATTATTATCTTATCTTAAAAGTCAAGGCGTATGAATTCTTTTGTACTGTATATGATAATGTAAGAGCTCTGTTATTCATGAAGCATTGCTATAAGACTAGTTAGAGGACAAAGCACAAGCACACATGTACCTATAAACAAAGAAAAGACAGTTATAGCATAAAATGCAAATCACAATGAACCAACACTCACATTAACACACACACAGGCATAGAAACAATCCCTTCGTTCAAAGCAACACACAAAAGATGAATCACAGACGTACACATCTGGCTGCTTGGATACCATTGTATTTCTGCGGAAGAATGACCTTTCCACAGTCAGACACACACACACGCACACACACCTTCCTCCACAGTGGAGTCGAGCTGAGTGACTTTCACAGCCAGCTGGTCCACTCTCTCCTGCAGGCTGCTCATCCGCAGGTAGAAGCTGTTGGCTTCGTTGAACAGTTCTCCAAAAATGTCCTCAGCATGGCGACCTAGGCAGCAGCGCAAAGACCCAGGTGTGGTTAGATTTGATTTGTGTCATTCACATCCTTAAAACGTCAACAGCTTTTATTATTCACCGATCTCAATCCCCCCACTCACCAGAACTGCAGCATCTACAGACAAACACATCTGTCATAAAACATTTAAAAGTAAATGTTGTTCCATCTCGACAGATGAACTGCACAAGGACTTCTGTTAAATAGCATTCTGTTGCAGACAATTCCAACAGCGTAGAAACGCAACACTGGCTGCCCTTGTTTAGTTCTGGTCTTGATAAGATGGAGACCTGCATAGACATCTTTTGTTTGTCCTGTTTTGACAGGAAACCACTTATTCTTAGCAGCACTTTGAGGTGGTAAAATGTTGTGCTAGTAAGACTTTGAGATATAAAATAAAAGTGGAACAAGTATGGAGCCCTGAGGAATCCCATATGTTATCTTTGATGCTCAGAATTTCCACAAATTCTGCCAAATAAGATCTGACCCGATGTGGCACAATCCTGCCGAGTTTTTAAGTTTACTAACTATGTTGACAGCAGCAATGAGATCTAACAATCCCAACTCACAGATTTTAAAACCAGCACCACTGAGACGGATGTCATTTGAAGGTTCCCCATAATCTCACAGTAAAATGGAAGATTGTTTCAAAAGAAGAATAAAAAGAAATACATTTGTTGATTATCTACTTTTTCAATTAACTTATCTGAAAATGCACAAGAATATATAAAAAAAAGAACAAGGAAGAAAAGCCTGTCGTCTGTCTTTGCAGGAAAGGCTGCCCCCTGCTGTGAGTCCCGTCAGACTGAAAACTAAAAAAAATCTTAATGTCTCCATAAAACCATAACAGGAAGAGAGAGAGAGATGCAAATGCAAACTAAACCAGATTGCAATGCACAAACAGACATCTATTCCTCCCTTTTTTTCTGTCCCCACCGCTCAATTTACGTCTGACAGACGCAGCAGAGGCAGCAGCGCCTTTAGTCACCCGGAATGAGCTGTCACAGATTTAATTTAGCACATAACTGTTAAGCACATTTAGATAGCCATTTTGCTCTGCACATATCAACTGAGTCATTTGGGTGGAGATTAATATTCACATAAAGTTTTGTCCTTGCTGGTAAATGAACTACTCATGTCTCTAACGAGTTGTTTAAAGTGAGATATTTCAAAAGCAGACTAGAGACTGCGCATTATGGCTTTATTAACCAAAGGTGTAATTGACTGGAAGTATCTTTGGTGTTGAAATGTATGCAGAGCAATTGAAACTAAGCTGTTTTTTATGTGTAAAAGCAAAAGAATCTGGGAAATATACGTCAAAACCCCTAAAATAAATTGTCCTTAGCTTTGAAATAGTCATAGGAAATGTGACTAAAAATAGTAGATGACCTAGTAAATGATTTTAAGTGAGGATTACTTTGTATTGAAGATTAGAAGAAAAACTATAAAAACGTAAGTAAATATTATGTAATATTACTCACTCAGGCTGCCCAGCTGTTTGATGATGGCTGCCAGTGTGCTGTTGGTGACGCACTCCAGTTCACTGGTCACCCCATCTGGCAGCGCCCCGCGGCACAAGTGCCGGGGTTCAATATTCCTCTTCACCAACGGCATGCTGCTCTACACCTGCAGAACCAACAAAAAAAGAACTGAAAACAACATGTTTTTTAAAATTTATTTAACTTTCCACTTCGCTGATTTATGGTTACAATTTGTTTTCTGAAACTTGGAGCTTTCGTACCTCCCAGGGAATAGTTTCTGAATATCCAAATAGTATGATGGATGCAAATACACCAACAACATTTCTGGGAAATAATAAGGATGGGGGTGAGGGGAGGAATGACTTGATGTTGATTTGTGAGGCCTGATGGAAACGGAGGTGTCATGTCCACCGTGGGGCGCAGTCACTCATTGTGCTGTCTAATGCCAGAGCGCCTCGCGTGAGCCAGAAACTAAATGAGCCAGAAAGAATTTTATAAATGGTGCAAATGAGCTTGAAACTGGGTAGAGAGACCGGAAGGGTCCTGACAGGGAGACAGAGAAACTAGACGAGGCAGGATGAGTAACGACCAGGGGTGCTACTAGAAATAAAGCTTCTCTGGGGCCCAAAACCACCCAACTGCCAGGACTGAAATGAATCTTTGAACCTTAAAACCCTAGAATGAACTTCCCAGCTAAAAAAAACCTTCTGATTTATCTTACAATACATTTAAATGCCATCCAAATGTTTTTATTTCAATAATTTGATTCAAATAGTCAAGCACGTTCACTGCAAAAGCACAAAATCTTACCAAGTGTTTTTGGTAGTTTGTAGTGGCAATATCTTAGTACACTTGAAATAAGAAAAACTAGCTGACAAGTAACTTTTAAGCGAGATGTAGAAGCTTGTTTTATGTCAATAATTCTTTAATATTGATTGTTATTGTGATACTGCTTTTTAAGACATTTTCTCCATGTAACAAGTGAAATAATCTGCCAGTGGAACTGGTACGTTTTCATAAATCTTAAGAAATTATTGACTTAAACAGGCTCCTGTATCCTGCTGCAAAGTTACACGTGAATTATTTTAGTCTGTTTTTAAATATGCTAAGGTATTTGCACTAAAAACTATACAAAAGTACTTGGCTTTAACAAACATGTAAAAAACATATTTTTTTATGAAAGTTACATATTGCAGCTTTAAGAGTTATAAAGTGAGAATATTAGCCTAGCCCGTGTCTGTTTACATGTATTTTTTAAAAGTTGGTAAAAATCAAAAGTAATGCCCCCTACTGGCCTGGAATAGTTGTTTCAGGGCTTTGAGACATTTGAGAAGTTCCTTCCGTCTATTTTATTGGGTATGAAACACCCACAAAATCTAGAATAAAGTGTTGTAAAAACACAAGCAACAAGGGAATCGATTCTCTTATCAAGATAAGAAGTGTTTGTGTCTGCATATTCAATCAATAACGTGTTTGTTTACGCTGAAATATTTGTGATAATGCAGGGGTAAACATAGACGTTTATAGTGAGTTTTCCAGTAGTAGCCAGATCTGTTTGAAGCACTCCCCCGCTCGTTCCTCCCTCTAACAGCTTCTGACATTTAATTATATTAACTACCTCAGATGATGCTGCGGCTTCTTAAGTACGCTGTTGAGCTTCCCTCTGTGCACGCGCGTGAATGCGTGCGCAGCAACCAATGTCTTCCCCCCTTCCTCCAGCTGTTGTAAATAATCTAAGAAGCTCGCTGGTTAATAATACATAAACACTCCCCATCATCCTCCTTCCCCGCTCCGATGGGTGCTCTTCGTCTCGTCTGTCAGGTGGGTCCCCCAGTCGTTCTTTTAGCAGGCCTCTGCACTCGTTTTTGATCCAAATATTTTGTACTTCCTCGCTTGGTTTCATCAATAAATCAGTAGGAGGCGAATACCTTATACCCCAACTCCCGAGCGCCCAATAAAGACTGGGGGTTTCCCCCCTGTTTCCGTGTAGGTCTGAGAATTTGTGATTTCTTCCTCGGTCGTAAAAGCGTATGAGTGTGAGCTTCAGCGACTCTGTTTTGACCCTCGGGCGCTTACGTCTCCTTTCATGAACACTTTCAGGTCAGCTGCAAGGCAAACTGACAAGGTTCTAGTCGGCTATGCTTCAACAAGAGGAAGGATAAACAGAGAAACAACTCCTAACAGGTTCCTCTTCTGACGAGTCCTCTTTAAATAGAAATATGTTCCCTCTCGCAAACAGTTTCTTCAAAGGAATGTCAAGAATACAATAGCATCTTGGTTGCCTTTGTTCTGGCAGAAAATTGTAAGCTTGTCTTTCCCCGATGTTCTTAGGAGGTTCTCCTCATTTTCACATTTCTTTCTTCATATAAAACTAAATTACTTAACTATTTTTCCAGCTGAATAATAATAAAAATATATGTATGTTTTTAAAAAGTGTACAAAAATGCAGGTTTTTGGTGCAAATCTGTTATTCAAAATGTGAAGTGTTCTTTTGACGTAAACAAACTTATCATTGGTTTGTCCTATCAAGGTGAAATTTGTATCAACACTAAATTTAAAGTAGGGCTGTCAACATTTGCGATTTGTCCAAACATTTCAACGGCACTTCTGTCCGCTCTCTTCCTGTCAGATTCCTGTGAAATAACGTTCAATAACACCAAAACAAAAAAGACGTGACGACAAACATTTGGATAAAACCAAGACAGCATGCAGCCTACTTATCACAACGGTGAATTATTCTGGTATCATCAGCGATATCAGATTTGAAAACTGAAAGAGCAATGAAAAATTTGTGACCTTTAGCATTTTGAGAACTGTCTCTAGTGTCCGATGTGAGCATCTGAAAATCAAAAATACATAATTCATATAGCACATATAGCATTATTAACCAAAGAATCTTTTGGAAGCGAATAACAGTAAAGAATACAAGCTTAAATGTGAAACTATTTAGGTCCAAACATCACAAATGTAAAGAAGAAAACAGACGAGAGACAGAGAGGAAAAGCACCCTGAGTACGCTGTGGAGCCGCGGGAGTGTTGTCATGCCAACACACTGAGGAATCTGCTCTTCAGATCAAAAGTGGAACTGGCTGTGCCACTGAAAATAGTATGAAAGAAAGACTGCAGGAACAGGACACGGAAAGAACAAGAGAAGGGAAGCAAAATAGAAATTAAAAAGAGGGAGCAAAGGAAGCCAAGAGACGAAAACTAAAAGTGGAAACTTTGGTACGTCGGCCTGCGGATGATCCATCACACCGTGATGATTCACTTTACTCCTCTCCAGACTGGAAGGTCTGGAGAGGAGTAAAGAAAACGATTCCTAAAAGGTCAAGTCAGGTCAAAAAATTGTGGCAAGATGAAACTCTTTAACGATGTACCAGTGAAAACTGGCCTGTCAGAAACTGTTAGTTAGCATTGTTGCTTCCTCAGATGGTGACAATTTTCTGTTTCCATGAGCAACAGTGAATCTGTACAGACTAAATGAACAGTCCCAAGGTTATAACCTATGGTAAATAGGGAGATAGTAAGTGGTAAACCTGAATCAACAAGGTTAGCTTAGCCGGAGTGGCTGCCTTTTTTCCGAAAGCATTGTTAAATACCCTAATTTAGGATTTGTGCATATGACAACGGTGCATACAATATCATTCATCCATCAGACAAGCCAGGCTACGACCGATTGATTTAACACACATGCTGAAGAGGATCCACTCATGTCGGCATGCTGAACGCTTGAAATTGTCAAAAACGTGAGCTACCTTAAAAATAATTTGATCCTCAGCTATGGACAAAAAATTCAACAGGAAGGTGACATCATGGTTAAAGTAACAGACACATCCTGTAAAATTCACAGACGCAACAGGACACTGAATTTTACACCACTGATCCTAACATCCACATACTATTCAAACAAGTAGTGCATTAAAGGAAGTTTTTAAATAATTATTAACCATTACATTCGATGGAATCCTATAATTTGTGTGATTATTTATCTCTGTAGTTCATCAAAGTACTACAGTACCAAGAAACATATAATGATACACATTGGTTATTTAAATAGTTTTGTTTATTGGTAAAAAAACAAAAAAAACAAACAAGGAAGTAGAAATAGATGAAATGTGAAAACAAGGGCAATTAATCCTGCACCACTTTCAAAGAAACCCCCCTAAATCAACAGTAGGACTCTAACTCCTGCCAAAACCAAGAGGAATTTTCAAAGTATGGATCCAGCCACGTCTTAAAGCAATCAACGCAAACTTGTGTTCACTTAAACACTAAATGAAAAACATAAAAACAGACTAAAATGTGCCTCACATTCATGATTGCTGCCACCGCTTTTAGCACAGCTTGTTCTGTGAAAGGCTGAGGGACGGAGTGGCAGATGATCTGAGATGGGTGTTGGGTGTGTGTGCAGATTTGCTACCAACATCTTGAGGAAGGATCTTTAAACCCACATGAAATTTATGTCAATGTTACAACAAATGATTACATAAGGCATTTTGTAATCATTTGTACCCACCTAAAATTTGACATTATATACAAAAATATAAATTCAGATACATAGGAAACCATTCAGAAGGAAGCTCCTGTTCCACAACTTCCTCTCAGTGTTTCAGTGTCTGTGGTTGTAATTACAGATGAGACTTTATGCGTCTGATCCAAAGCTGATTGGATCCTGTTTGTAAAACCTGTGGGGAGGTTATAAAAGACCCCGAGCTTCCACGCTCACCTCTGACCCCCACTCCAGACTGGTCCACGCACCCAGACATCTCAACAGGGGGTAAATTAACCCACTCTGTTGCCTCTTTCCACTGAGGCTGTAGATTATATTCTCAGCCTTTACAATAAAGCAATTTTGAGTGTTACTTTAATTTTACAAGTGTGTAGATGGACAATGAGACAGGAGAAAACCTTACTGACTTTAATTACTCCTCCTTCTGTTCAGGAATATGGACTTGAGCCCAAGCTAATGACCAAGTACACACTCACAAACAAACACGTCTTCACTGAGCCACTTAATCGGTCTCAACCTGTGATCCAACCTGTCACATCCCCCTCTCGGCTCTGCAGGACTTACCCAAATAACCACAGCTAATTAGATTTGTGCAGTAACTACTGGAAATAAGGAGCTCTGCCTCTATATATTGGTGTAATTAAATGATGCGCTGCGTGACCTATCAATTGGGATTCATTTTTAAAATGAAAGTAACAAAAAAGCAATTCCCCACTGTAAAATGTTTATTAGCAATAAATTTAGCCATATCACATAAGCCTGTCGCAATAAGCAAAAAAATTATATCAATCTCATGATAAATTAAAATGAGCACAGTCAACGATGATTTATCGTTTTTCTTTTTTCTCTTTCTCCAGAAACCTGGAAGTAAATAACAAGCTGACAAACCTGGAGAAATTTGGCGAAGGTTTTGATGCTTTCATTTACGGATGAAACAATGTGAAAATCTGGACAGATGTTGATATCCCACACTAGCATTGCTGTTATGTCTGATGACTGATATTTACCCATATCATATGTACAAAACATACTCTGAAACACAAATGTATTAAAAACTGTATTGTAAAGAATCTGTAACCATTAAAGAATAATTACAACCCTGGTTTGTACATCGTATTTTACAAGATCCGGAGCAAAAAGTCGAGCTTTTTTCTTCTGCTTCTGGATGGACTGATCCTTCAAATTCAACAAAGACAACAATTCTTCTTTAATCTGATCCTTCTGTAGTAACAAATACTTTAAATATGTAAATAAATAAATTACTTCTGTTCTCAAAATTATGCAGATGCCGTCCAGACAAATATCTGTATATCTTCTGCATCTTACACACAATAACTGGTTTTAAAAAATAAATAAATCTGCACAAACAATGAAGTGAGCCAACGCAGAGAAACACAGCTAATGTTTTATTCTCAGTCAAGATTACTCTGGTGTCGCTGTGTGGAGCGCCGGAGCTCCTCGCTTGGTGGTGAGCCAAATGTCATTTAACAAAGAGGCATCAGGGAGCACAACGCTGAACAAAAAATATTTTTAAAAATGACTTGGAGAAGCTGTCAGCTATATGAAAAGCAATTTTTAGGTGGGTTTTATTTGTTTGATGCTACCAAAACCAGAAGATTAATTTGTTTTTTGTTTGATGTTGCATTAGGCAGACTGTGGGAGATTGTTTAAATCTTTAAACGTGCGAGCCGTCTTCATTTTAACTCCCTCCTGTTTTGTGACTCTAACCTCCTTTTTTTTTTATACTGTTTTCATCCTGTGTCAAAACCTCCATGCTCCCCAACCCCATTTTTTCCAGCTTTAGCTCTCTTTGATGTCTTCATTTATGCTGATGCTCTCGGGTGAGAGGCCATTGTACAAAAACGATTGCAGTTATAAAGCCACTCCCTTCGTCCCCCTCAAGTGTTTTGTACTAATCCTCCCTAGAAACAAATCATCCAAATCTGTACAAGAGAAGAAGAGCAGAGAGGAAGCGAGGAGCCTGATGCTCGCCTCCCTCTGTCCCTTTTTGTCCCCTCCTCTTCTCCGCTCTCTGACATGCGGTCTCTGACTCTGTAGGGTCGTTGTCATGGTTTCTATGAAAGACTTTCTGATTTTGGCAGCAGAATGAAGTGATCGGAACAGAACTGTAGTTAGTTTACAGAGGAGAAAATACAGCTACTAAGAAAAAACAATTTCCTTCTGAAGCCACTTAGTAAAAGCAGGCCATCTGTGTGCAATTTAACACTTGACTGTTTGTTCGACAACATCTTATAAGTGAAATAACCTGGCATTGAAACTAGTACTTTTTAAAAAATCAGTATTGAGAAATAATTGACTTTAAATAAACTCCTATTTCTTGCTAAAAAAAATTGCTTGTACGTTTGTTTTGTCTTATTTCAATTGGACTAAGATATTTGCACTAGAAACTAGACCAAAAGTACTTGGTAAGTTTGTTTTTTTTCTTCTTGGAGCTTTGTATTTTTGTTAGGGATATCGGAGTAAAGGCAATGCAATTTCTAAAGAAATATCCAGAAACATGTCTTTATTTTTCCACCTTTCAACAATGCATTATTTTGTTTCCCTAAGTCTCAAAAGCTGCATTAACACAAGATCTCCGTTTGGAAATGTTTCATGTTTAGGCGACTCCGCCAAAACACCTTGAGGAAGCTGTAGTTATCATGCCAGGCCACTAGATGGGGTGTGGCTAATCGATTGAGAACTGCAGTTCAAAGCACGCAGTTGACTTATTGCCACCTGTTTGGAGAAACGAGTGTACCTCCTCCATCGTTACCTTTACATCTCATTTGTTCATCAGATCATTGATCAAAACATTTAAAAATAACATGTTTTACACAGAGCTAAAGGTGCTTTACACCAGTCCTACCGTCTCGTATCGTACCCGCTTTTTATTGTCTGCTAATGTGGTTAGAAAACAGGTCAGCTCTGGGATGTGAGTGTTGTGTACCGGGGAGCATTCATCCTCTGCCCGGTTGGGTGTTACGGGAAAAAAACTCCCCTCGTGCCCCTCTGCGACCCAGTCTCCCACAATTAAATGTGCCGGCCTCAGCGCGATCGCAACAAGTCATCCGGCAAAAACCATGTGACCTGACACTGTCACACACACACACACACAGTATGGAACAAACTGGGTTCTACTGAACCAGGGATAGTAGGAAGAGGAGGTCCTTCTGGGAAAAGACAGGTCACATCAATCCCAGTGTCCCAGTTTCTCTGGTCTGGGAAGAAACAGGGAGGTGCCCATAAAAGACACAGATAATTGTTAAAGATGGAGGCTTATTTTATCTGCCACTTTACAATTACAACTAATGGGGCTGGCAGAGATAACGCCAATAAGCCACTTTGGCTCACTGTGGATAGTTTTACGTTTCAGAAACAGGACGTCCGCACATCCTTAAAAAATCTTGCATTAATGTATGTAAAATTAAGGCCTTAAAATATCTTAAATGTATTTTTAAAAGTGTAATAAAGCCTTAAACACGTTAACGACAGGTCTTAAATTTTCTTGTGGCCGGACCATTTAATATTGTATATTCTATGCAGACTTTTTTTTCTTCCAGGATTTTCCTGTCAGGCAAAAGGTTTGAGTCGAACACACTTTAAGGCTGAGGCTGCTGTAGTTATTATTAGTTATATTAGCAACTGCTGATAAGTTGCTAATATGCTAGCTGGTTAGCTAGCTATTTTTTGCATCTATCCTGGGTAAGTGCAAAATTATAACCAATTGGCTGGATGACGTTCATCTTCGCCACTGCTTTGTACATCCTTGGGTTAACGCTGTAGAGATCCAGTGTGAGAAGCACAAAGCTGCTGCCAAGGGCCACAAACAGACTCCATAAATGTCACAGTTTTGGTTAATAAATCTCCCCAGAAAACGGTCGGAGCTGCTATGACTAGCACTGATCTAAGAGCAGCATTCGATGCACTGCGACTGTGGAATCTGAGGGTTAGTGGATTTTAAATATGATGGTCAAGCACCAGTGTGAGTTATTTCAAGGATTTTAATTCAACAATGTTTTTAATGTGGAGGGAGACACAGCTGAGAAGAAAGAATCAAGAGACTTGGGAGCCACAGCTGCAAAATATGTGATTTTCTTTTGTACGTTTCTCATGATACGATGTCATGATCCAGGTTTTCTTAAGGGTCTTTAAAAAGTCTTGAAAAGTCTTAAATTTGCAGAAACCCTGTGAAAACAGTGGAAGGATCTGTGTTACAGATAAGACTACTTATCACAACTTATTATTCCCATCTTGGCTAAAGACATGTAAAAAACTTTAAAACAAATTCATGTTTGGATTGAGTAGAACAATCTTGCAGTTGAAATAATCTGAGCACAATTATTTAGTGATGAAAACACAACATGTAGAATCAATAATGGCACATTTATCGCTACCAATTGCTATCAATATGCTGTGGGAACCTCTGACACTGAACAGGCACTAGTACTAGTAATGGGTAACAAAACTGATTGGCTTCAGATTGTAGCGTTGTAAAAACCCTCCACCGTCACAGTTTGAATCTGTTCCTTTGCCTAAATCACATCCAGCTGCAGATGAATTTGCTACTGAGGTCACAGGAAGAGAAGAAACTTGAGCGAAATTCAAGTCCTCTGTTCAGTGGCAGAGTGTTAGTCTAAATCTACAGAAAGCTTTCATTCAACGCTGAAATGTTTTTCCGCTTTTCTCTGATGCATGCTGAGCATTATGAGCCTACCGACAGAATACACAACAATTTCAGCACATGTAATGTCTTTATGGTCACGTCTATCCTCTTTGTCAGACTTGGGATTTGCAAATGAAACCTCAGCCTTTAAGAAAAGACAGCTCTCAGGCCACACTTTTACTGAGGGAAGCTGGAACCAAACATTAAGTTCTGCTGGACAGAATATGCCTCTTTTCTTTTGGAAGTATTTTTAGACTGGCAAACATTTTTCTGTGGAACATAAATCCAAATTATTGTCAAAAGATTTGCCTAGACGCAGATTTGTCCATACAGTATGGCTATTGGATAAAACATTAAGCATTAGACTGCTTGACATGCTATTGGTTGGAATTGGCAAATCAGCCAATCTAGGGCTGCCATTTGCTTTCCTTGCTGCTGATTGGCTGAACTCTCAAAATCAGCCAGAATGAACCCTGTAGGTATTAGCTTCTGCTAGTGCTAAGGCTGTTTCCACTGTGTGCACTAATACAGGTAATGGTGTGGTGTTCCTGATTTCATAGCTTGTTTTGCATGTTTGCCACACTAAAGTGTGTCAAAACATCAAACCAATTGAAATATTAGTCAAAGACAACACAAGTAAATACAAAATGCAGGTTTTGAATGAAGGTATTTATTACAAAGGGAGAAAATAAAAATCCAAACCTACACGGCCTTCTGTGAAAAAGTGATTCCCCCTGTTAAAACATAACTTACCTGCTATTTTGCTAATATTTACATTGGTTTGATGTTCTGAAACACTGAATTGTGACAAACATGCCAAAAATTAGAACATCAGGGAAAGGGCAAACTGTTTTTCACCACTGTAGTAACGTATACTTGGTATCTGAACTTCTAAGATAAGCAGTTCTGAGCGTCTCAAGTATTTTTAGCTAAGTATTTCAGTTAGATTTTAGCTAACTCCAGTGAATACTGGGCATTCACTTCAATGAAAAAAACCTACTGCTACTACCTTTCAGGCTTTTCACCATACAAAAAAGGGACTTTTCATAAGTGTTAAAAGTAACAGACTCTAATAATTTACAAATTTCTGCAGGTATCTCAGATGTTTCTAAAGCATTGAACTGTGAAAGCTCACCATGACTTCTGCCCTCAGTGGGGGAAAACAAAATACAAGCTCAAGTGATGGATCAATAACAATGTGAAGTTGTGCTCAGATCAGCCGTTATTGCATTCTTCTTTGATATGTTATCATAGCCGACCCAGAGGCAGGCGGCCAGAGAAGTGCTTAGGATCGTTGGCTTCACCAATAAAACCACCAGCGACACCCGAGCGTGAACACCCAAACGCTGCCCCCGAGCAACGGCCGCCACTTCCACACAGACAAGCATCGATCTCCGTGCTGTAAACAAACGAGCCTGGAAACCGCTGACTAAGGCAGATTGCATCAGTCGGGGCGGAAGAAAAGCCAGACGGAAAACTACAAATTTTTCATGACATCAGAGAGCAGCCAGAAACGGCGAGTGCGGCAGACTGGGGTACGAGCAGGACGATGAGTGTCCTTATGCGGCTGGGTCAAAGCCCACACACACACACACACACACACACACACACACACACACACACACACACACACACACACACACACACGCAAACGTGTATCTTCAGTGATTGTTGCACTGTGAATGACCCCAGATGGATGTTAGGTCAGGACGACAGGTGAAGGCAGAGTGAAGCTCAGGTTTAGGGGAAAAAACTGTTTCTTGATAAATGCTTTAAAAAAAATGTGTCCAGATCCGGACAAAAGCTACGATGTTATGTTTACTAAAAATCCAACCTTAAAAAAAACAACTGTTGACTAAATTATTCATTTGTTAGAAGAAACTAAAAAGCAAGGAAGAAGTAAATTATTTTTCACTTATCTTTTCTAAAGCATGAGGAAAGTAACTGAATTATTAAGGGATGAAACAATTAATCGGGATTAATTGTGATTAATCACAATTAGCAATGATTAATCAATTAGTGAAATAATCGTGACCCAAGTTAATAATCTATTAGCTATTCAAATTCTGTAAAAAAAAAAAAAAAGTCCTATTAAGCACCTTTCGCCATCCAATAATTAGTAGGTTAATTATAAAAATAATCAACAAATTAGCCCTTCACTGTATTATGCTTTGCCACAAATAATCAAGTGTACACTAAAGGAATGCTGTATAGCTGCATTTTAGGAAATAAAATGTTTTTTTCTTATTTTAAAAAAATAATTTAATTACTTGTTTGTTGCATTTTTATTATATTTCTTATATTGTATAAAAATGCTTAAGTGAGTAAATAAAAAATCTGCAGAATGTGGAAATTGTTTTTGTCCAATTAATCATCAGAATAATTGATTACGAAAATAGTAATTGTCCTTTTGCAACAACTATTTCTATTTTCTTTGAATGTTGGTGAACTAACTGTATTTACATTGCCACCATTTCCTCTATAACTAAAATAATTTTCGCTGATGAGCTGAAAATCCACTTCTGGTTCTAAGTGGCAGCTGATCACAGTTTGTCATTTCGTGTTTATTTTCCAGCTTTTGGAGAACGAACCACCTGCTCTCAATGAGGTTAAGAGGTTTTACCCACCGTTTGGGTAAAACCTCACAAAATTGCCTCTTGATTGTTGGAAAGTATTACTCTTGGAGGACATTTTGAAATCCCTCTTATTTCCCAACAATGTCCTCAGATAAAATTGTAACCCAACTCATCTGGATGAGAAGCAACCCCATAAATAGGACTTTATATTGACTCTAACTATTTGATTATTTTTTAAGTTTAATAACATTACTATAATACCCTAGATGAATTCCCCTAATGTGGTGCAAAAGTTTAAGTTAAATAGACTCAAACTACTACGTTCTGGTTATAACAGCCACACCTATTTCCATCCATGTCGTCATGAAGGAACATCATTTTACTCTGTACCTGCGCTGTCATGAGATGCTGGACCATTTGCAGGAATAGTAAGTAGTATATATACACTTTCTATCATTGTCAGCTTTTAATACTTTGCTAATCTACTCATAAATCACACAGCTCACAAGTATTTTTCTCAGGATAAAATGTTTTTTAGTTTGAGTAACTGTAGTTCACAAACGGAAAACCAGCTGTTGCCAGTGTTGAACAAGCTCTGCAAAGGTGGAAATGTTATTTTATTTTGCTATACAGTAAAGCTAATAAAACTCTTCACCACTAATAACCGTGTATCTAATCAGCATGGGAAGCAACTTGGGACTCCTGACAATAGCTTTAAGTCAGTAGCAAACTTTTTTTATGACAGTGAAGCCAAAAAAGCGGATTTACATGCAACAACATGATGGAGGATTTTTCAGATCATGAACACACTCTGAGTGTTGGATGGATTTGCCCTTTAAACCAGTCTTGTCATGAATAATATTTACTCTAAACTAGCGGTGGGCAACATGAACTTAAAGGATTATCACGATATTTTGTGGTAGTATTATAATAACGATAAAGGTGAAGTTAACTATTTTGTATTTTTTTAAGAAACTGCATGGCTGTGACTGAGTGTCGCAGGAATTATAGTCCCACAAACACAAATAAAGCTCTTGAAAAACATTCCTATTTGCAATACGCTTCAAGCACATAAAGTGTGATTTGTGTCACTAAAATGCACACAGTGACGGCATTTAGTCATTTTTTCTAATCTATTAATATTTACTGTCTCACCTTAATTGAACAAACAGTGGAATAGCAAAAAATAATAATTCCAAGAATACGGACACTTTTAGGAGGTTTTAAACATCATTAATTGGAGTTTATCATGACAACAATAAACCATGCTAAATGCTAACCACCAAATATTTTCTCGAAAACTTTTCCACATGCAGCATACAAAAATGCTGCAAAATTCCAGAAAATGTCCTTTTATTCAACCAGTGAAGGCCTTCCTCCACATTTCATTTTCACTCACTGAAGTGAAGTAACCATGTGTGCGCGCGTTGAGGCTTCTTGGCCCTTCTTCCTCCATCACTGGCTTATGTAATAAATCAGTACAAGCTTCTGTGAGCACAGCCTCTCATGAATACGACTCTGTTGTACAGCAGCTTCACAAACAAGCATTTAAAAAAAGCCTATTATCTAATCCGAGTTCAGACATGAAAGGACCCCCAGAAGTGGATTCCGAATGGAGAGCGGCTATGATGAGGACGACCGTTTCCAAATCGCCACAAAATATATACCATATTCATCTTCTATTCTGACATGTTTTAAAGTAAAAGCTTGGACTTTTATTTCATTTGAAGCATTCATTTTCCTGCCTGGGATGAATATGACTGCACATGTAAACATAGTCGGTTCAGATCGAACCAATCACCCTCAAATGACCAGGAACGATCCACCAAACCGTAAGAGTGTCATGAACTACAAGCCACTAGAGCAGCAGAATCAAAGTCCACAATAATAAATCCAGTTTCTCATCATCAAAATCAAGTTTCCATCTGCTAATATGAACAAACTAAATATCTGGGTGACAATTTTACTGTCTGATGGGACAAGGATTCAGCTATTTGTTTCCAATGACAGGAAATGTTTGTAAAAGTCAAATTGAAGCTTTCAACCCAAAGCAAACTTTAATGACTATCAATATATCTTTTATGCATGTTTAAGAAATCCTTTAATCTCCCATGGCAACAATTCAGCTGTGCAAAATGCCTGGGTGGACTTAGCTCCGCCTTCAAGACGCAGCTCCTCCTCGCAGCTGCAGTTTCCAAGCTTCCGCCTCACAGATCAACCTCCATTGCGACTCCCTCATTCAGCTCCTTCAGACTAGCCAGCAGCAATTAGCAAAGGCCTGGTGGATGTGTGCTAAGCTCATTATACAACCTACTTCTCAGTGCACCGCTGGTAAAAACACTAAAGGGTTAATAGAGGATGACTTCCTGAAGGCGGAGTTTCAGAAAGAGCAGGAGCTTCTTAAAGAAGCAGAATCTCAATTCTGCGTTAAATTAAGTCATATTTGGAAAATACACAATACTGCCCCTTTAAGTCTGTGTTCTTGTGTTTTTTAGTTTTCATATGGATCGTGCATAAAATGAAGTAATTGAATGAAAACTTAATGCATCGTGGTATGCTAAACTGCTCTGGAGAATAACATTAATGGTCCACAATCTCTGCCGCTCATCTTTTACTGCCCATCAGCACCAATCCCTTCGTCGACCCGTTTAATATGCTAAATGCTAATTGAAGATTTTTTAAAGTTACATCCATCAAATTACCGAATGCCACCCAAAAATCACAGACTGCTTAGACTGAAGAGGACTTAAAACATGAAAGCATGCTTAAAGCAACAAACGCTGTAACATCAAAAAGCAATAATAATAATAATAACAATAATAATAATAATGATAATGTTTTTTCTAGACTGAAAACATCTCTATGCCGTCCATTTTAAAGCACACCTTATGTCCACACATGGCATAGATCAGGTGCCATTATACATTTCAGGAGCTACTTTTGAGCAGATCCACTGGATCCCGGTTACAGACATAATCCTCTGCACACCTCTTCTTTATCTGCCTCTCTCTTTGGAAGCCTGAAGCGTGTTTTCTGCCAAATCCTGCAAGAAAAATCCTCCCAACTGGTGACATTTTGTTGCAGGCAAGCAGAGAGAGAGAGAGAGAGAGAGAGAGAGAGAGAGAGAGAGCGAGAGCGAGAGAGAGAGAGACACCTGACCAGCGCCACACAGGGGAGGAGAAAATGGTGTGAATGGTGCAAAAGGAGCGCCTGTCTCGCGTTAATTCATTAAAACATACATACATATATCCAGATAAATCCGCGCGCATTTATTTGATCACGTTTGAAGCTCTGAAAGGGCGCACGTATTGTCTTTTTATTTTATTTATTTATTTTTTTTGCGTGTAACAATAACAAAACCAAATGCATCATCCTCCTTCCTCCCACCCTCCCCCTCATCCTCCACCGTGGCTACGTGCCCCCGCGTGGACACGGCTCCACGCCACGCGATGCTGATTGGAAATCCGCTCACATTTACCTGGCTGCGGCACCTCCCGTCACCTCCTCTCTCTCGCTCTCGGTTATTTCGAAGCTCCTCGCCGTAACCCGTCCGCTGCGCCGCGCTTCATTTCAGACGCCCCATGCTGGCTGACGGACGGAGGAAGAGACGGATGAATGGAGGAGAGGATGGAGAAGAGGCGGAGGAGGACAGAAGAGGGGCGGAAAGCCTTTTGAAGTGAGGAAATGTAGGTCCCCTCTCCAAACCCAGCTCCACGCACTGGATTTATGTCGTTTCCAAGGCAGCGTCTGTCGACCCGACGGGTGTCAAGCTGGAGAGCGTGAAACAGCAAGCCAACATCCGCTGGGAACTTCAAAATAAAAGCAGTTTAATCGATTTTGGAGTAAAATACGTCGCTGATAAAGCTTTCGTTAACGACACTGAATGCCCAAGAAACTGAAGACAGCATCCAATTTTTAACCCCCACATTAGGTTTTAATGTTTTAACATTTTTTATGTGTGTAGCTACAAGCATCAATTATTTTAATCATTGTTTTAAAATAATGTCACTGGGTTGGAAGTGAACAGATTTCAGATTTTTTTAAAAATGTATTTGTAATGTGCATCGTGCATTTGTATCCAGTCATCTTTACATTTTAAATTATGTATTTATTTTTGTTAACTCTAATATCCCGCGATAAAGGCCAGTCCAATCAACAGTTTTCAGAAGTGGCATATCGATAATAATAATATCGGATTGGCAGATTTTAATGGAGTAAACAAGCAGTTGATTTAGTGTTATAAGAGTAAAGGGGTTTCTCTCTTCATATTTCTATTTGTAAAGACATTTGAAACCAGATAGTCTATTAATTTTAGGGATAGAAAACAAAGATGAGCTTCATTCTGCCCTTTTTGAGCAGATTATGGACGGATTGTGTTATGTTTATGGAGTTTTTTAAATTAATAATATTTAATTTAATCACCTAAATAAACATCATGCTTAATTTTTTAAAAACAAAATAGCTAAAATTATTATTTTTTTAATCTTTCACTTCAAAATTAGATTGGAAAATGGAAAAATGTCATCTCTACAGGAATGAATGATTTGCAGTCCATTTAGGTTTTATATGTGATAACAGCAGATTGGTAAATGAATCAAATAGTAAATTATTTTATTAACACAACAAATCTGTGTCCATGTTTACATCCTAGATTTGAGCGTATATTTGATTCAAGGCGGATAGTTTTAACCTTTATTCAATCATTTTTACCTTAACGTCTTTAGTTCGGAAAATACGCTGCAAAACATTTCTGTAAATCGTCAACAGTAAACTGGTCAACGAAGGAGATTAAATTTGTCTTACTTTGTGAGGCTCTGGACAGGAAACGTTGCTGTTTCTGCTAGCTTGACGCAGCTGTCAGCCTCGAACAGAGCCGCAGCAAACCAGCCGAAGGACGCATGCGTACCCGAACCTGTCCGAATCTGTCCGATGGCAGCCGAGTTTGTCTACGTCGAGGAAAGGTTGAGAAGAAAGCCTCCGCCACAGGGCCTAAACACGACGTTTTCTCTCTTTCTACACGCTTATTTCGACTTAATAAACCACAGAAGCTGGTTTTACAGGTATTATTCCGCCAGGGACTAGTTACACCTGAAAAAAAAAATATGACTCTACATGTTGCATTTTGTATTTGAGTTAGCGCGCTGCTAATCCTAATTATAATCCAATTAAAAGCTCGTGCTACCGAAAAACGAAAAGCCTTAGTCGGGTCGTTACACCATTTGTTGTAAAAACACTGAAGCTTGACTTTCCACCACAAAAAAACTGTAAAGACCGAAGACCTAGAGGACTTTAAACAGTATGAAATAAATATGAATTACTTCCCAAGTGCAATAAACACTTCCATATTTACAGCTGTCAAAGCTAAAATTGTGTACTTCTTTCCATTCACTCATATAGTAAATTTTTTTCTCATCATATTGATTACATTGTGAGAAAAATGAGTCGCCTCTGGCTTTTCAAATCAACATTAAATGTACTGCGCTGCAAGATAATGGAATATCACATACTCCTCTGCTATTCCCCACAGTTACCACTGGGTGGTGCTGCTGCATCACGTTTCAAACAGATCTCCGTCCCTGGCCCTGGTGCTGATTTTAATGGTTCTCTCTGTCACTGGCCGTGGTGCTGATCCATCCCAGCCCTAACAGAGCATCTTCTCCTCTACCATACATCAGAGACAGACGAGCCTTTTAGCTGTGAACGCACAGGCACTGCAAATGAGCACGCTGAAATCTGATTCCACACACAAAAAGGTGTTTATTATTTCAAAAAAATCTTATTGTTATTCTCCACATGAAGCCAACATGAATTAAAGAACAGGTTCTCTTAAAGCTAAAGGAAAGCGATCCATCATGGTCACTGCCAGCTTCCTCTAGGCTCAGTTAATTCTCACTTCAGCATTCAGAATAAGTCTGCCATTATTTATAGCGGCACTGCTAAAGCTGGAGGTATAGTTTAAAATTATTAACTATATTTATTAATAATCCTTGATTGTAGTAATAACAATATATGTCTTTATTAATAGTAGTAGTAAGTAATAATGCATTGTCAACAAGGCCAACTGTCCCAAGTTATTATTTTGGTCACTGCTAGGAAAAAATGGCAATAAATCAAAAACCCAACTAGCTTCAAAATAATCTTAACTCTTTTAAATGACACTGAATTAATATTTCTAGGATAATAGAGAAAATTAAAATGTCAAAATCAACAAAATAATAGTCATGTATTTCCTTCTTTTTATCGTAACCCTTTAATTGCAATTTGTTGAGACGTTCATTGTCATGCACGCAGCTTTGTCGCCACCTTGTGGCTCATTGTAGCAATTACACTATTTACAAGCGTTGGCTAACCCTCAATACAACCCTTTGTGTAGGTCAGATCTCTACTGGGCTCTTGAGGTTTGAATGGCATGAAAAATGCAATGCTGACGTTTTCAGCAGAGCGTCGGTTACTACGGTTGCTGCTTTGACTTGAAGTCTTGCCTGCAGCACCTTCATTTATCAGTAATCAGCCTGAGGCCCCTTTAAAATTGGATGAAGTGTGTTTTTCAGGAAACCACAGTGGCTTTTCTGATTTATCATCCTGCCCACTCTCCACACCACCTTATGCTTGCAATCATGTAAAGAGCTTCTTAAGTCGGTCTGCGCCGAGTGCCGCTCTTATTTCGTATGTAAGTTGAATAGATTTTGTCTTCTAACATGCTAATTTCATTAAGGTTGTATCAAAACAAGCTACTCTGGTGATTGGAAAAAATAATCCAATTAAAGTTAACATAGCACTCTGGAGGAGGGCTGGTCAACTCTGGTCTTTAAGATCTGGTGTCCTGCATATTTCAGATGTTTTCCTGGTTTACCAACTGAATAGTTTATGTGCAGAACTCGACACACTGAGAGGCCAGTTCATCCATTAATTCAGCTGTGTTGGGACGTCCAGAACCTACAGGATACTTGAAGATCCTGCAACTTTCTTCGTCAAACTTTTTAAATAAAATCCTTTGCAAAGACACAGTCATGATCAGTGAGAATATGAGTACTGATGAAGCTCATTTATGAAGTTTGAAGTAACGTTTGAAAAGAACAGGTATTAAACAAACTTGCCTGTGTTTCTGTATGAAAAATGTTGTTTTTATTTGGTCTGATCTAATATTCGTGTGTGTGTTTTATTAGCTGAAGTTGGAAATTATATAGTTGACAGAAATAAGGACTTGGAAACATGAATAAAATTTATTTTATTAATGTGTGAATTAATAAAACTGTATGACTGTAAGTTTGTCACTTTGTGGATTTCGTAGCAGTGATTTGCTAAATTTCAGTCAGTAGCTGGGATAGATTATGAGATATTTTTTCGAATGATCCTCTGTGCTTATTGAATTATTTTGAAAACTGCTCAGCGAACATTTTCTGTTTTCTTAAATTTTTCACATAAATTAGAAGTATGTTTTATGATAACAAATGCTGTTTTGCTACTCATTTATTGTAGCTTCTATTATTAGTAGACCAAAAGTTGCAGTTGCTTGATTTTACAGTAAAACTGTTTCACCGTCGTTAGTTTTACAGCATTGATGCTCTAAAGATTTCCAAACCTTTCTGCTTCTGCCCTACAAAAGAACAGCAATGACCCAGTTATTGGTTGACAATACAAATATTTCTATAAAGTCAATCAAAAACGGGCTTCAACAGCCAATGTGACGGTTTTGTCAATTTACAAGTCTCCTTATCTCGTTGAGCATTATAGCATAAATATGCTTCTCCATTATCATGTTCGTCAAGATTAATTTCTGTACAGCATCTGAAAACGCCATACTTGTGAATAAACAGCACCAACGAGAAGCTAGTAGCTTTCGACCAGGAAGTTTGAGCAAAGCTAATTGATGCAGTTAGCTCTCAGTAACGTTAGCTTAGCGTAAACTTTGTAAAAGGAAGAAAATAAAGAACCAGAGTCTAATTAGAAGAACTCCTGTTTTGATCAAGTTGACAGATTTTATTAACAAAACACAAATAAACAAAAACCAAACAACGCAGCTAGCTATTGCTGTTGTACGCCGTGTTCCAAATCATTATGCAAGTGATATTTTCTCAGATTTTCTTAATTGGTCAATGCAAATGACGGTCAGTATAATTTTCAAGTCATGAACTATTACAGTATAAATCTAATTTTACTGAACAAAGCTCCCCATGAGAACAGTATTTTTTTTTCAAAACTAAAAAACTCAAAATGCTCTGTTCCAAATTATTATGCACAGCAGATTTTCTAAACATTTTATGGATTATAGAACTGCAAACAGTCATTCTTTGAATGTGCAGCATTAAGTGGTCACATGTACTAAAATCAAAAGCTATTTCAATCAAAAACATCT
>CAEFZX010013544.1:0-114948 GCA_903066825.1 Alfaro cultratus | reverse complement strand
ATTTAGCACTTTAGCATTAGCTTCCACTAAATAACATGTTGATTTAGCACTTTAGCATTAGCTTCCACTAAATAATATGTTGATTTAGCACTTTAACATTAGCTTCCACTAAATAACATGTTAATTTAGCACTTTAGCATTAGCTTCCACTAAATAATATGCTGATTTAGCACTTTAGCATTAGCTTCCACTAAATAATATGTTGATTTAGCACTTTAGCATTAGCTTCCACTAAATAACATGCTAATTTAGCAGTTTACCATTAGCTTCCACTAAATAACATGTTGATTTAGCACTTTAGCATTAGCTTCCACTAAATAACATGTTGATTTAGCACTTTAGCATTAGCTTCCACTAAATAATATGTTGATTTAGCACTTTAGCATTAGCTTCCACTAAATAATATGCTGATTTAGCACTTTAGAATTAGTTTCCACTAAACACCATGTTAGCATAGCACTGTGTTAGGAGAACTAACTTTTTAGTTAGCGCTGCCCACTACTGGGTCTGAGCTTGTGTAATGCACCTGTAACACTGAAAAATGCAATGGCACCGCAACATAATGCTGCCACTGCCATGCTTGACAGTTGATTCATTGTTGTTAGCTTTGAAAGGTTTGAATGGTTTTCATTTCAGCTTCAGCTCCATTCATCTGTATGTTCCTAAACTTACAGTCAAAGACAGCATTAACCAAAGCACAAGGTAACTCTGGAGGAGCTGCAGTGATCCATAGCTCGAGTGGGGGAATATTTCAGCAGGAGCATAACTGTTCACCCCAAAATCTTCCATCAGATTGAAGCTTTTGTTGAAGACAAAGAGAAGAAGTCCTATTTACAGTTTGCCACAAACTATGTAGGTGACACAGCAAAAGTGGAAGAAGGTGTTCTGGTCAGAAAAGACCAAAATAGAGTTGCTTGGCCTACATGCAACCCTCCATGTTCAGCAGGGGAAAGGAAGCCGGTCAGAGTTGATGGGAAGATGGATGGAGCAAGAAATCTGTTAGAGGCTGCAAAAGACTTGAGACCGTTTCACCTTCCAGCAGGACAGACTCTGAAAAGGTTAGAATAGCCTACTTAAAGTTATTAGAAAGTACTGACGAAGGAGTTGTAAATATATATGGGTGTCATGTTTTTCATGACACCTTTTTTACTTTTACTTTTAAAAGATTTTGAAAACCAGTTCTTCCATTCATTCACTTAAGAGCTAGTTGTGCTAAACCCTAAACTACAAATTATAAACATTATAATTTGCTAAATCTCAACTGCTACACCAGCATTTGGCTAAAGCTACTGCTAAAGCGCTAACTTAAATTCACATTATATCTGCTCTTGAAATACTACAAGCCATGATCAATTTAATTTTGACTTTATAATTTACCTGCTCAATCATGCTGTTAGAATTTGTATTTATGTTTATATTTAGTTCTCTACTGTCTGTGTTTTATCTTGTAAAACACAAGATAAAACAAGATTTATTTCTGTTTGAAATAAAGGAAAAAAAAGAGAGAACATGAAGACAGGAAATGAAACTGGTCTTTGCTTACTTCAAAATAAGAGCATGAATAAAAAAAATGCTAACTACTTCAACACAACTGAAAATTTACAGTTGTGCCAAGTAAATTAGTGCTTCAGAAATGAGCAGGAAAAATTTGTTTAAGGGAAGCTAAGTGCACTAAAGTTTTCAGAGTTAGGTAAAGTGCTAAAGGAAAGATTAGCTCTGCTATTAGCATGTTAGCGGGTTAGCGTGTTAGCAGGAGCATGTTAACCACCGCTACCACTTTGCAGTTATGCCCAGCTTTGTGTTCGTCTATCACACAAAATAGCCAACAGCATAGACTGAAGTTTTGGTTGTAATGTGAAAAAATGTGGAAATGTTCAAGGGGTATGAACGCTTTTCTAAGGCTTCATTAGCTTCTGACCACAACTGCGATAGCAAACATGTGCTTTCTAACTTCTGCGCATGCTGGGGCCCTGGTTGCATTAATATTTATAGATAAATAGACTAAATATACAATGAATATTTATTCTTATCCTGGAACCATTTGAAGTCTTTTATAAATAGCACTTTTGGGTCTGATGACTGCCTTGACAAAAACGGACCAATCGGAGCTCACACTGAACCGAGTCCCAGAGCTCTGAACATGAATATGCATGGTCTGTGTGTAGACCAAGCAGACTCATTACAGATCTGCAGACTGTGTACGACGTCCACCGGGGGCTTCGCAGTAAAAATGGCATCTTTTGCCCTCTTGGGTTGCTTCCAGACCACAGATTAGGAATGCTTAACTGAGAAAATGCTTCCTAAATGCTTCCTTTGGAGGCCTTACAAGACAATAACTTTAGATGTGATTAGGGCTGCAACTAAGAAATATTTCAGTTATCGATTAATCAATTATTCTAACGATTAAGCGGAAAAAAAAAGTTTGGCACATTCTGCTAATTTTTTATTTAAGCCTTTTTATACAATATTAGAAATACATTGAAACAAATTAGGTCCTTTTTAAAATAAAAAACCCCCATTTCATTTCCTAAATAAAATTGAAAAAGTAAAGTCATAAAATTGCTAGAATGAAGACAAAATATTTTGAGAATAAACTTGCTTGAGTTTATTTTGTCTATACTGACTTTATCTCGTAATATTGCAGCTTTATTCTTGAAATTTATGTTTCTTAATTTTATAGTATTGCCCTAATATTCTGACGTAGGAAAGCAAAAAGACATTTCATTTTCCAGAATTTAAACCAGGCTAAGAAAAAACTTTGCCACTTGAGGAGTTTTGGGTTGAACATAAAAGAAAATGTTTTTTTTTTTTACTGTAAATGCAAATGTGTATATATTTTGGTTTAATTACTGCTTTGAATGTGAGGTTTTTTCAGCAAAAGGCCTTTTATTTGAGTCTGTATACAGCAGTTAACAATTAATTGATTACTAAATTAGTTGACAATTATTTCAATCAATCATTTCAGCTCAATGTGTGATAACGTCAAATAAAGATGAAAAAGCCAATTTTATTCATGATTAATCACAATTAATCTGATTAATCGTTTCAACCTGATGTGATATAACGTCAAAAATGCAACAAGCTTATTTTAATGGCGGTTAATCTGATTTATTGTTTCAGCCTTAAATGTAATAACATCACAGAGGCGAAACAAGCTAATCGTCTATTTAACGGTTACATTTCAACCCGTCATTCCTTGCTGTCTTTTCCTCTCCACACTTTCCTTCAGCATCTACCTCTTTGTTCGTCGCCCTCTCCTCCTCTACTCTGCTTTCTCGCTCTCTTGTTGCTGAATTATTCATCAGTCTGTGTATGTCATTAATCAGAACTTGTTCAAAAGATATGATTGGAGTGCCGAGAAGGTGGGGTGGGGGTGGAAACCGACTCAGTGGAGAGCAAGATGAGGGGAAGAAGAGAAAAGAAGAAGGGGAAAGAAGAACAGCAGGATTGGTCCAGGTGGAGGAGGAGGGGAGAAAAGACGAACCGAAACACGTGTTGGAGGCGACATGTAAGCTCCACAGAGGAGGCAAGAGAGGAGGAAAGCTGCAAGGCAGTTAAATCGACTAAACAGGGGCGTGGCCACAGAGGGTAAGGGGGCGGGGCACCGGCTGCTCTTGAAATCTGATTGGCTGCTCTGCCTGGCCACTCCCACCAGAGATGATATTGTATATAGATTGTAGTTTGGTCCACAATCCATGTTAGTAGATGACAAAAAAAACCTCTTTTTGTTGCTTTATGACGCCCATTAATAGTTTTTCTGTTGTTTTCAAATTTGTTTTTTTATATATATTAAAGCTGCAGTATGTAACTTTTATTAAAAAAAAGTTTTTTACATATTGGTTGAAATTGTCGCAATGTGTATGGAAAGAAATAGAAAAATTTGAGCTCCTCTGTCTTCTCCCAGTGGTAACGAGAAACAACCAATCAGAGCCAGGAGGTGGAGCTTAGCGCTGTCAATCACAATCTCTTGTGGCACTGCTCATGCCCCTTTGAAAAGGCTAACTAGTTCTCATGCTCATGCTAGATCATGTTAGCTAGTGCTCATGCTAACTGAGAACCATTTAAAATTAGCTAAATTAGTGCTAGTTAGTTCGTATTGTATTGTACAGAGATGAGCGTTTTGCATCACGATTAATCTGATTAATCATTTCATTAGCACTAGTTAGCAAAGTCTGGCAACCCTGCTGCCTGGGCCCCAAAGAAGAAAAATCTAGAAACGCCCCTGCATACCACGTGTGAAAGAGCAGACACATAAACAGAAATAATAATAACAAGAACAGCCGTGGAAAACTCAGATGAAGGAGCTTGACAGTGATTTAGAGGAAAACACCTGAAGAGCTTCAGAACGTGAAAGGTTAATGCATTGATCTGCAGCAGCAAAACAAGAAGAGAGCAGTAGGTTGTGTCAGGCTGGGAGATCAGCGCTACAGTGAAGTCACGGATGTGATCAGACGTGTGCAGCTGCTGTCGGGGGTAAAAACGGCTCCCCTTCATTTGTCGCTGTAGCATCCTGAGCACTGATCCTGCCAGAGATCCGTCACTAATCCACCAAGCATAAAGAGCGAGTCAGCAGGCGGCCGGGCTGCTGGGCGGGCAGCCGGCCTCTGAAGCTCGCCGTGAGGAGCGGCTGAGGCTCCCCGTCACTCAGCGACTGACTCGACCCCCGCTGGGAGCCGTACGATTCTCTACATCAAACGCATCTCCGCTGCTTACACAAGCCATTCGCTGACAGCTTTAGGCGTTCGGAAGACCTCCGGGGAAACGGACGTTTCCATCAGTGGCTCGACGCCCAAAACTGCGGCCTGGCATGTCTGCAGAGAATCGGCCAAACCTCAGGAGGAACGCCAGCCAATCGAGCCTAATCTACACTGAGCCACAGATCCATGCTGATCGGTGTAGCACACCCAAACGTCCCCATGGAGCCCACACACAATACCAGCTCAGCAGTTTACCAGGACCGACTCAGACTGGATTTATATAGCGCTGCCTCTGCATAATAAAAGAATAATCTGATCATGCAGATGCTAGGCTGGAACTAGTCTTGTTTCATTGACGTTGTTCTCCCTGTGCATGTGTGGGTTCTCTCTGGGTACACCCGCTTCCTCCCCAAAATCCAAAAACATGATGGCAAGGTAAACTGGCCACTTGTCTCTCCAAGAACCCTGCAAGGATTTACTAGGTAGTAAAAATGGAAGTGAGTGGTTGTGGCACTACAGGAAACAACCAGAAGCAACTGGGAAGAAGTGAAGGTGGGAACAGTGGGATGCACGTCTTTGTACTTCCATTGGGTCTCAGCTGCTTTTAAATTAAACCAAAACTCTTAAAACAAAACAACTGAAAAACATCCAGCCATTTTTATGGGAATTTAACATTTTTTGATGAAAAAGTTCCATTTAACGTTTTTTTTTGTATCTGGAAAATGAACCATTTCAACAACCCTCTAACTGTTGAGTCACATTCAACTGGCACTGCGCTGTTGCCTAGCAACCCCAGCCAAGCCCAGCTCGTCACCTAGCAACAGAAGCAGAACTCCAGCACATTTGGTCAACTGGGTTTACCGCTGTACAATGGCTGCTGGAACAGAAAAGTGATTTGAGGTCTTAAATCTGTCTGCGTCGCGCTGAAACATCAATATTTCATCAGTTACCAGGTGAAATTTAATGATTACTTCAGACTTAAATCTACCAGAGGTATGAATAATTTTGAGCTTAGCTGTACATATAAATAACAGTCTCTCGTTTCCTTTGGGAATCTTAAAAGAAATGCAATGACTCCAACCATCAACATTTCAATGCGCAACATGAATATTTCATGATTTGTTTTTCCGAGTCGTCTCAGCTTCAGACTATTCTTAAACAGGAGCGCCTGTCAGATCATCTTCCTTGTCATAATTGCCACTCACTCTTTACTCAGTGATGTGTTTAATGCTGATCATATATTTTTGATCCTCTTGTTAGTTCTTTGATTAAAGGAATAAAATAAGTAGACGGATTCTGGTTTCTTAAATTCTGTCCCCGGAGACTTTAAAGGTGTCTTAAGATCCATTATTTCCCCTCAGGGGAAACAAACATCTGTGGTCTTCCTGAATACACTGACCTGAAAATGAAAGCTATCTTTAGGAGGAAAATGTGTTTGAATGTATTCAAAGCAGGCGTCTCTAAATGCACTTTGGAGGATCTTGAGCAAACTGTATGCCCAGAAGGAGAAACTGTTTATTCTAAAAAATGCTTCAGATGTGTTGATGCTTCCTCCTCCATCATGACCATGAAATCGTGTTTTCACGGTCAAACGTTTATCCAAAGCATCATCCGTAACTAACCAGGAAGCAGCAGCCAACTCTGATATGTTTAAAGCATGAAGAAGAGCGTTTGGCTTCGTTTTCTTCTTTTTACAGTTAAAAATGTGAGTAAACGCATTTTTACTGACACTTCTATTCTTTTGCATAATGCAGCATTTATTCATAGCTACTCCTTTAATTTAGTGAGATAATTTAGCAACTAAATAGCATGTTTCATGTCTTTTCAGGGTCAAACTTCCTGGTTAAACCAGAATATTAATAACTTTAAGGCCAGTGAAGCACAACAATTTTGGGTTTACACATATTATTGAAAGTTCACTGATCATAAAAGCCAATCCTAAATAAAACAAAGTATATTAGACCAAGATCACAGTTACAAAACACAATATGATTTCTTTTTTACATAATAACATTATTGCCAAAACAACTGATCGGATTAATCAGTTATTAAAACGACTGTCATCCAATTATGTAATCGATTAATTATTAACTGGAGCATACAGGCTCAAAAAAGGCCATTTTCTGAAAGAGCAACAAGAAATTTAGGTCTAGTATGTAGTCGAAATACCTTACTACACTTGAAATAAGACAAATCTAACCTATAAATAACTTTTCAGCAGGAAATACGGGCTTGCTTTAAGTCAAAATTTCCATAATTGTAATGAAAAATTACTATTTCCATTGGCAGATTATTTTACCTACAACATGGGAAAAATGTCTTCTGCTGTGAAAGCGAAACACAGCAGCTGAAAATGCAACAAATTGAAATTTTGGTCCCCAATCAAAGAGAATCTATTTGATTCTCAGGTGTTTATTGGACAATCTGCTGTACTCATGAGGGTATTTAGCCAAATACCATGAGGGTATTTGGCTAAATACCCTCATGGTATTTAGCCAAAGCTAATGCTAAAGAGGTAATCTTTAGCATTAGCTTTGGCTAAATACCATGAGGGTGTTGTGCTTTAACGCTAGCGGTGCTAATGTTTGGTATTGGTGCTTTTGGGATAGCGCAACTAGCTTTTTAGCTAGCGGTGCCCACAAATGCTTCTTTATATGCAAAGAAAAAAAAAAGAAAATAAATTCTCCAAATACATTTATATATTGCTCTTTATTTGTATTGAACTAAGATATCTGCAGTAGAAACTAAACCAAAAATACTTGGTAATATTTAGTGTTTTTGCAGTGAAACTCAGGAGATCCGTGTTAAAAGGTTTGATGGGCGTTACCTGTGTCCAGCTGCCTGTTGTGGCCCCTCACCAGGTAGCTGAACTCCTGGCACTGTTTGCTCTGGCTGTAAACCCTCTGGGAGTTGAAGCACAGCTCCTCCAAAAGCGTCAGCGCCTTCTTACACAGGTCTTCGTCCCAGTCCCCCGACATGCTCCAATCCGCATCGCACTCCCACCGCAGCAGTCAGCCGATGACAGCGCCGCCCTCGCCGCCCTCACCAATCGGACGGCCTCCTGCAGAAGCACAGTGCCGCCCCGTCCACCTTTTTTCACAAGGAGTCAACTGGAAAAGACGATGCAGGAAGAACAGCAGCGACTCTGCGGGGGGTCCTGGTCCAGGCTGAGATGGCCCTGAAAGACACGGAAAATCTAACTTCTGGCTCACTTATCACCTTAAAATGCAAAAACACCAAATATTATAAACTATTTTTGGTCTAGTTTCCAGTGCAAATATGTTGGAATACAGGAAATATGACAAACTAACATAAAAGTAACTTTTCAGTAAAATATAGAAGCTTCTTTTAAGTCAATAACTGATTAATTTTGGTGAAAAACTTATAGTTAAACTTGTAAAATGGAGAAAAATGACATTGATATAAAACATCAAAATTAAGAAATCATTGACATAAAACAAACCCCGTCATCTTGCTGAAAATCTAAAGTGTACTAAGACATTTGCAGTAGAAACTAGACCAACGTATTGATATTTTTCACAGTAACTATACAGTGAAGGTATATATCACTGCAAAAACACCAAATCTTACTAAGTATTTTCATCTAGTTTCTACGGCAAATATCTTAATACTGCAGACAGACACAGCAAATCAAACTCTGGTCTCACTTATCGCTTTAAAACGCAAAAACACCAAATCTTACCAACTATTTTTGGTCAAATTTATTCTTTAATTTACATCAGCTGCTATACTTCTGACTGCACTGACTGAACAAATTAAAGTTGTTTTTGGATGTTTGACTAAGCTTGTGAAGCTGTTGTGCTGGTGCAGAATTATCAGGTAAATTTTTAATTAAGTAGAATTATGTCCATGTTTTGTTATTATGTTTTTAATGCTGAAAATACATGAAATCTTTTTCAGTTTTGTTAAGTCCAAATAAATGAGTAAAGTGGTTTCCTTTCTTACAGCCAATGAAAACACAAGAAACCCTTTTGAATGATTTACACCTTACTTTCTTACAAAAAATTATATTTTCTTTGTTTAATTAAAATATGTCATGCTTAGTTTATTGCTGAGAAGGAAAACAAAATTCTCAACTGAATCATTTTGTGTCTTTTTTATTATGAGTTGACGATTTTTGGCCTTTTCTGGTTAGAAAACGTTTTGACATCCCTGTCATAAAATAATCTGCTACTGGAAGTTTTTAAATCAAAATTAAGAAGTAATTTACTTAAAACAAGCTTTTATATCTTGCTGAAAAGTTACTTGTGAGTCAGTTTTGTGTAATTTTAAGCATACTAAGGTGATGCCAGAACACAGCCTTCGGTTCACTCTGCAGACTAAACACTAATGTATTTTCTGTCTCCACCAGAACAACAACAGCTGCTAATTTCTGCAAATGCTGGTAGAAAATTAACATTTGCTTCTCCACAGGCGTGGTGAAAATAAAGTACAACCTCTTCAAATTCTAATGTTTTACATCTGAGGACAAAATAAAAAGGATCTGGTATTTACCAAGACGTTAAATTAATTAAATCCTACCTCAAGCGTGCAAAACAGAGCACAACAGATTTCATTATTTATTAAAGATGAAGCCAAAATGAGGAAGCTATTTATGATTTAACAGCTTTCAGGCCCACCTGTAGCAGCAATTGCTCCCAGTAGTTCTGACTTTATTAGCCTCTCACATCATTATGGAGGAATTTAAATTGTTTGTTGCATTCTGGACAGATTTGAGTCTAAAATACTGAAAGACTGTGCAAACCAAAGTCACACAGCCTTTTTAATTTAGAGGGAAGAAGCTTTTAGAAAAGTCTGATTCACTTCCTGAAGCGCAACAGCACAGGTACGTGTGCAACAACAAATTTGACCCTATCAAACATGTTATTGACACACATACTGCAAAAACACAAAATCGTTAGAAGAAATAAAATCAAGGGTAAAAGAACCATGTAGAATTTTTAAAGAAGCAGTTTTGGGCTCCGCTAACTAAAAAGCTAGTTGCGCTATTCCTAAAGCACTAATTGTAACCATTAGCTCTGCTAACGCTAAAGTGCTATACCTGCATGGTACTTAGCAGAAGCTAATGCTAAAGCGCTAAATTGATCTGTGCTGATACCCATGACACTGCAAAAACACAAAATCTTACCAAGTATTTTTGGTCTAATTTCTAGTTTAAATATCTTAGTACAATTAAAATAAGACAAAACTAACAAAAAAGTAACTTTTTAGCAAGATATAAGAACTGGTTTTAAGCCAACAATTTCTCAACATTAATAAAAATAACCAGCCAGTGAAACAAAACATTTTTAACTTATAGTAAGGGAAAATGTCTTGTTCCACTGCCAGGTTATGTCACTTCTAACTAGAACTTTTTCATCAATATTGAGAAATTATTGACTTAAAACCAGCTCCTACATCATGCAGAAATGTTACTTTTATGTTATTTTTGTCTTATTTTAAGTGTACAAAGATATTTAAACTAAAAACTAGACCAAAAATAGTTGGTAGGATTGTGTGTTTTTGCAGTGCTGTGGGTATCAACCCAGATGAATGTAGTGTTTTAGCATTAGCTTCTGCTAAATACCATGTTAGTATAGCACTTTAGCATTAGCAGAGCTAATGGTTATGATTAGTGCTTTGGGAATAGTGCAACTAGCTTTTTGTTAGCGGTTTTCACAGATCTCCAAATACATTCACATTTCCTCTAATGGTTATATATTTATATCTGTATGCTGACTACGCTTGAAGTCGAAGTCAAATTCCCCGTCTGTTCACCCAATCTTGTTCACTGAAGCCGATTCTCAAATCCAGTGGAAGGAGGAAGGGTGTACTTAGTTTTTCCACACAAACCCTTTCAGTTATTTCTTCTTTATCAGTAATAATTGTTTTGAATCTGCATTGTTTTTCCAATACATTCGCAGTTGATTAAAAGAATCACAGACCAAGACGTGGATTCGAAATGGGGGTGTACTTTCTTTTTATCACTGACTGTACAAATTAAGTTCAGAAAATTTGGTTTTCTATTTTCGCTTCCTAAATATCAGCGTTAACTATTTAGATTTTTACCTTATTTGAAGCCAGATTATTGAATCAACAGTTTGCACGCCTAATTTCACAGAACCATGTTGGCAATTATCTCCTGTGGTTTCAGTGATAGTGTTGATGTCTGAAACTGACCAGCAGCTTTCTGTAATTACACAGTAATTTACACAATTATAGGTTTTCCTGAGCTGTGTCTCTGAAACACGTGGTGGAGGAACAGAGTGAGTAAAATAAGTCATTTGTATTTTTTTCCCTTGTTTAAAGGGGACCTATTTTGCAGAATCCACATTTTGCACGCTTTTGTACATACATTTGGGTCTGAACTGCTCCAAGGAAAAGTCCAAACACTTAAAAAAACACTGAATAGTTTTTTGGTAATAAGACAATTATTTCTGATGTCTGAAAAATGAGCCATTTCAAAAGCCTCCCAACTTTAAAGTCAAACTCCACGGTCATTGGGTCGTTACCTAGCAACCCCAGCTGAGTCGAGGCCCATTACCTGGCAACCTAAGTTCCAGAATATTTGGTCAGCCGGTTTTACCGCTGTACAATGGCTGCTGGAAAAGAAAAGTGTTTTTCTCGTGACTTGCTATTCAGAAACCACTTGTTGCATTCTAATTGGTTGCACAGGAGGACCCACTTCTGCTTTTCAAAGATGTACAGTTGTGTAACTGTTTGCAGCCATTTTCACTATGGGTTTAAACATTGATTTGAGGGGCGTGGCCAACAGTGGCATGATTTGGATTTAAAGTGACAGGAAACCGTATAACAGCTAATTCTAAACTAACTAAACTAAAATCTCTAAAAATGATTTGTGCAAAAAATGTAATGATCATGTTTTGTATAGGCCACATGAGGCATTTCAGATCACCTTTAAAACAACTAGATGAATTTGCTCATTTGATAAATTTAAAAATATAATAATTTTAGATTAAATTTGAAAAGAAAAGCACAAATAAAACCTTACCTTCTTCTGGACTCAACTCTTGTTGTTGGTCATGCTGAATTTGGAAGGCAGGTTTGTGTAAAAGTTTCTTCGATAGAGGAAACGGATTTATCTGTCGTGTGAATTCATAACCATCGTTCTTCACCGAGAGGTGTGAACAGAGCAGGCGTGTTTAGCTCCAGCAGGACCGAGCAGCGTGCATCGGTGAAGTCCGTCTCTTCCACCAATCCACCTGGACAGGAGGCTGACTTCTCAATGTCTGGTGAAAACCCTCCAACTGCACCTGCAAAGTAAAGCAAACCAACCAATCAATCAGCAAGAAGTAGAAGAAAATAAAATAACAACAAACTCATGAAGTCTGGCTCTTTTCTGTCCTTTCATCCAACAGACGCTGGCTTTTAGTTCATGGTCTTCATTTTTGGTCCCATTCTGTCAAAATAAAAACAGGTCAACACTGAAATGTTTCTCTTTCCCAGAGTCTGCGAACCTCCGGGGGCCCTGGCCAAACGTAATGCATGTAAAGATTTATCTAATTATTCAAATTTGAAAAAAAACAACAACTTTAAAGTTCTGTGCAAAAGTCCTGAGTCATTCCTCATTTCTTTCTACTTTGCTGCCAAGCTGCAAAGTTGTCATGTTTTACAGTCATCTTAATCAGCAGATCTACAGGCTTTACTTTTAAACTGATCAGCTTTTTACTCATTTCTTGTTCTTTCTTAAGTTAGCAATTCAGGAATGTGGCCCAGATGAGTAAAATTTACTTCTTCACTGCAAAAACACAGAATTTTATAAAGTATTTTTGGTCTAGTACACTTCAAATAAGACAAAACCAACTTACAAATAACTTTTCATCAAGCTATAGGAGCTTAATTTAAGTAAACAATTTCTAAATGTGGATGAAAATATACCAGTTCCACTGGCAGATGATAAAAAGACATTTTTCCCACGTTATAGTGAAATAATCTGTCAATGGACCTAGTATGCTTTCATCAATATTAAGGAATTATTGACTTAAAACAAACTGCTATATCTTCTAACATTTAAAACCTCAACATCCTGTTAATAAATGAAATTGCACTGCAAAAATACAAAATTTTACCATGTATTTTTGGTCCAATTTTTAGTGCAAATTTGTATGCTTGAAGTAAGACAAAACTATTTAATGTTTCAGCACAATATAGGAGCATGTTGTGAGTCAATAATTTATTAATATTGACAAAAAAGCTGTAGTTCCTCTGTGATTATTTTACTTTTCCCCATGTAATAAGTGAAATGACCTTTCAGTGGAACAAGTACTTTTTGTCAATATTAATGAATTATTAGGTTAAAACAAACACCTACCTCCTGCTGAAAAGCAAGCTTTTCTCATTCAAGTTTAATAAGATATTTGCACTAGAAACCAGACCAAAAATACTTGGTAAGATTTTGTGTTTTTGCAGTGTGTAAATACTCTGAGAGGCAGAATCTTGAGTTTTTATTAGCTTTAAGCCAAAATCATGAAGCTGAGCAGAAAAAAATGCCGTAAATATTGCAGTCTGTGTAATGAATCTATATAATATATGTATTTAAAAAATGAGGGTTGCTTTGAGACGTTGGCAGCGTCCTGTAAGCCCGGCGGGGGTGAGTGGAAACGTGAACAAGCGGTGCGGCTGAAAAATAAATCAGTGGTAAAACACGGCGTTCATGACGAGAAGTCAGCTCAGTTCCCCACTCAGCTGTTTCGTCCTTGTAAAGACCAATTTCTCAAGCGAGGTGACGTGTCAAACAGGAGCAGGACTATTGATCATCTGATGTATGTTGTTCTGTGAGATGTCAGCGTCAGCCGAGTGGCACCTCCCTTGCAAAGTGGTCCTCCAGTGTCCATCTGTCTCCCGTCTATCAATCAATCACCACATTACGCAAAGACATATTTCACTCACTGACCATCGTCTGAAACAAGAAGTGATTCCACTCAATCTCTACTTTCCCGTTTGGTCAAGTCTAGTCAATTTTAGCTGTCCATCTGGTGCAAAAATATTACAAACGAAGGAATCACACACAGAAAAATATATATATAATAAAAGAAAGGGGAAAAAACAGTATGTAAATATATATGAACTTTTTTTATTCTAATTTTTTATATTGAGAAGCATTTGTGGGGACAGTTAACTAAAAAGCTATTTGCGCTGCTAATAATAAACATTAGGTCTAATTCTAAAGCGCTAAATTGATCAGTATTGAAACCCACTACGCTACAAAAACACCAATCCTTTATAATACAACAAAGAATAAAAAAATAACCATGTGTAGATATATTTGTAGAATTTATTTCCTTTAGCTTTTACATTTAAAGAAGAATTTGTTGACACCTCTCGCTAAAAAGCTATTTGAGCTACACAAAAACCTAACATTTGTTCGGCTAACGTTAAAGTACACTACCCACCTAGTACTTAGCCAAAGCTAATGCTAAAGAGGTAAACTGATCCACAACACCACAAAAACACAAAATCTTACCAAGTATTTTTGGTCTAGTTTTTAGTGCAAATATCTTAGTAAACTTGAAATGAGACAAAACTTAAAAGTTATGTTTTAGCAAGATACATAGGCTTGCTTACAGTAAATATTTCCCCAATATTGATTTAAAAAAAAAAGTACAGATTAATTAATAATAAGACATTTTTCCCATGTTGTGAAATAATCTGCCAGTGGAACTAGAACTGGGTTGCTAGGCAACGGGCTGGGCTTGGCTGGGGTTGCTAGGTAACGGTGGCAGTGGAATTCTTACAAGTAACTTGTTCTAAGCCAGTAAAAAATCAGCCAGTGGAACAAAATATTTTAACTGATAATATGGGAAAAAAATGTCTTGTTCTTCTGGATGATGATTTAACTTATAACTAGAACTTTTTCATCAATATTTAGAAATTATTTACTTAAAACAAGCTCATAGTTCTTGTTGAAAAGTTAGTTTTGTCTTATTTCAAGTGAATTAAGATATTTCTTAGAAAGTAGACCAAAAATACTTGGTGAGATTAGGTGTTTTTGCAGTGCAGAACCACGGCAGAACAAAAAGTCTTCCTTTTCCATTAGGAAAGCAAATTTGTTTGAGTGACTTAAAGCCGACGATATCTAAATCCGAAGAATGGGCATCTGGCAGAGAATCTGGCTGTATCCAATGCCAGCTGGAGCATCAAGACGGAGAAGCAGGAAGGAAAAGACAGAAAAATGAGAAAATCTGACTGAAAAGCTGGTGGCGGAGAAATCTACAAATCATTCCGGTTTGGAGACCACCAATACCAGAAACACATGTTCCTCCAGTGGATCTCAGAGCAACAGTAAAGCTGCCACAGCCTCTCCATTGACTGCCGGGATCAATACTCCCGGGGAATAAATACGCCACATCACGGAGCAGCCAGAGCAGCAAGGTCACCGTCCGGCTGAGCGGCGGAGACAGGACGGCGTGCAAGGTCACCGCCTCGTCGGGCTGCGAAGGCAGATGAATCAACCACATCCAGTCGCACGGCGGCGAACAAGATGAGATCAGTGTCCAATCAGATCAAGAGCTAAATCTTGATAGATAAAAAGTTAAAAAAAAAAAAAAAAGGGGAGCACTCAGCCCGGATAAAAGCAGCAGAAAACTGCTTGTGGGGAGATACATAACCGAGCCTCCATTTCCTTTGAGTTGCTTCTCAAAAGTATTGCATTCCCTCGCAATCAAATTGCAAATACACCCTGGTCTATTTGGCATACAGTACATTCACATTGATAACAAATGTCAAATTAAAGGGGAACCATAATGCAAAATTCAAACTGTGCATGTTTTTGTACTTCCATTTGAGTTTCTACTGCTTCTATAATCAGCCCAAGTGTTTTTTGTTTTGGCAATAGGTTAATGTTTTTTGGTGTCTGAAAAATGAACCGTTTCAAAAACTTTCTGAATGTAACGTCACAAATTAGCAGTTCCTCACCTAGCAACCCCAGAGAAGCGCAGCTCATTACCTAGCAACCCCAGCAGAGTCCCGCCCGTTACCTAGAAACCCAAGCTGAGTTCCAACAAGTTTGGTCAGCTGGTCTTACCCCTGTATGCACTGTACAATGGCTGCTGGACAAGACAAGCGCTTTGGTGTTGACATATTGTCCAGAAACCACTTAGAAACCCCTTCTCTTGTTGGTTGAGAAGGAGGCTCCACTAATGCTGTTCAGAAATGTAAAGTTGTATAAGTTTTGAGCCATTTTCACTTGCGAGTGTAAAAGTTGAATTGAAATCCAAACAAGCAGCAGATTATTTGGATTCAAAGAATCGACAGCTCATTCTGAAATGACCTCAAAATAGGCAGAACTGAGCAGACTAAAATCTCAATATCTAAGAATAATTTTGTGGAAAATATGTAGTAGTAATTTAGCCAAAACTGTAAAAATAATGTATACATTTTGCATTTAAGAATAAAAAAACCTTTGTCTGTAAATACAGTATGTTCTACCCAGAACTCCTCAAGTATCAGCTTTAGCTTTGGTACAAATTCTGTAAAACAAATTTCTTAAACACCTTTTGCTATCCAATTACTAATCAGTTAATCCAAACAAATAATAATTAATAGATCAGCTTTACACTGTATTTATGCTAAGTCAAGCAAAAAGAGCTGAGCTTTTCACATGCTGATGTTACAAATATTTATTTTAGATGCAGATGGATATTTTCACTAAAGGAATGCTATGTTATGGCATTTTAGGCAATAAAAAGTTATTTTTTTTAATTAAAAAGGAAATAAATTGTTTATTTGCATCTTTTAGTAAACTTCTAATGTTGCAATTGGTCAATCCTGCAGATTTTTCATGTAAGGCTTCTTCCAATCACCAGATTAATCACTAGGTTAATCGATTAATTGCCAGAGTACCTAAAATAAGTGTTAGTTGCAGCCTAATCTGTCATAAATAAATTCAAGGATGCATCAGGGAGAAGGAGGATGCAAGTTCAAACCTCCACAGATGTCCTTGAGCGAGACGCCGCCTCCCGCCGCTCCAGTTAAATCTCCCAGGATGGGAGCTTCAGTTCAATGACTCATTTTTAAAGCTGAGTGCAGCCATTACATCCAACCTTCCTGGTGATGAAGCAGATGAAACATTTGTGTCTGCATCTCCTTCTGATGAGGGGATCGTTCCGGCGCTCGCAAAGAAGGGACGATGATTCTCCAGAGTCTTATTGCTGAGGCTCTCGCTAATGAATATATATCCTGTATTGAACTGGCTCCTTCTATTCTCTTTTCACACAGTAGATCCAGACAGTTCTCTTCCTCATCGACCTGCAAATTTGATATAAATGTCAGAAGGCAGGTTTGTTAAGACACAAGGATCCACACTGGACTCGGAGAGGAAGAGTTATTTTGAATTTGAGTGATTGCCATCTATGACATCCAGAAGCTCAGCGAACATTTTATCGGTTTCTGGGCTTTAAGGTGTCATGAAGTGACAGATTCAGAGCAAAATCTCATTGAACGGACATGGAAAGACATCGTTCTCTAACTGAAAGATATAAAACTTTCCCTATAAATATGTACAGTATAAATGTGGCTGAAAAGCAGAAATCAACTGAACAGCCCTAAAAAGGTCAAATTTTTACAGGTTTCGGGGCAAACAATTATTAATAGACGCAAAATAAACATCAAGCCTAGAAACATAAAACTGGACTCAATGTGTGGGACAAACCCGAACAGAACCTCTGCTACGTTGGCTAGCGGAGCTGTTGTCAGCCGGTTGTCATAGCAACAAGTGTGCGTATGCAGTGAAGCTGACACAGAGAGAACGAAGGAAAAGGGAATCATTTGAGAGGTTTTGAGTTGTTCTTCACCTGTTTTCCGGTGTTATTTTCCCTTTGCTGTGATGCAGCGCAGGCAATCAAACTTCTAAAAGTTCAATAAACGGTAAGATAAAATATTTCAGTTCAATTTAATTGTACAATAAAATTCGGCGTCTTTGGTTTAAGGTCTTGCCAAAGTGAAACAGCCATAAAAAGATGTCCAAACTATTGAGAAAAGGGCTCAATTCACACACAAAAAAATCAGATTTGATCCATTTCCATATGTGGAACTAAACTGTATCCGATTGTTTTCAAACCATCTGCAGTTTGAACGCACGTTACATTTAATCTGACTTTTACATCATCGGTGTGAGACATGCATCATATTTCTGCACCAGAAGAAGCCGAGTCAGACGTAAACAACGGCTGAGAAAAATGATAATTATGGAATTTGATCGAAGTCTGTAGGGAAGAGAAGAGCATCACTTCACATCCAAACAGACTTCTCTACAGACGCTGCTGTTAGTTGTGCTTTATTTTTATCAGTTTCCTTCGTCTTGTTATGATGTTGTGACAGTACTGGCAGCTGCTATTGCTGAATGAACTTTAAAATCGATCCATTAACAGCTCCATCCATTATTACCTCCAGAAACAATGCGCTGTTGTGTGACGTCACTTTGGGGATGTAAACTGTTCATGCAGAAATCTGATCGAGGTTGCATTGAATATGAATTAATAATCGTGCAAAAATATAGGGTTTCAGCAAATAAATCAGAATGGATATTTCCGAAAGTCTTCTCATGAACTCAGCAAATAAAAGTTTAGCTGTGCTGCTATATTCTCTTTAAATTCACAAAAAAACATCCAATCAATTTTTGGCAAATGACTGGATTTGCCAAAAAAATCCGGCTCATTTTACAAATGGCTCATTTTAAAATGAGCCGTTTCAAATACTTACTTCAGTAAACAGTGCGCTGCTGTGTGACGTTAAGGTTCCTCTTTGTGTTGCTTTGGGGGCGTAAACGTTCACACAGAAATCTCATTGCGGTTTTGAATAATGTAATATTTAGCCAGTTGGACAGAGGCTCATGGCAGCAGATGCTCCGACCTGATATCTTTATTGCAAAATGTATTAATCTCAATTTCAAACATGCAGTTTTCTAAGTTTTATGGTCACATTGTGAGACATGAGGCTGAAAACTAAAAGTGACAAAGCATTTCTGCAGTTTAAAAACTATGAATCTGTATTTTTTAAGTTGGATTTGCTCACCTGTTTGTATTCAATGATAGTTTTTTATTTATACAACATTTTGTGATCTTACTTTCTTCATACTGAAAGTACACAGGTCTTAATCCTGGGTCAAACAACGGTTATCAATTAATTTTTAATTCCACTCGCTTGGTTTAATATCTTTATTTGCTGCATATTCAAATCGTCGTCTTATTAACCTGCTCTCTCTTTATTAAACCCAGACCAATGGGAATTACTGTTTATTGCTAAAACGTCAAACTATTTTTACAGGGGAGAAAAAAAAACACCTACATAATTACAAAACTGAAACAGGCAGATGCTTTTCTGTGTCAGAGCACAATGCTTTCTGTCGACAAAAGGAAGCTAATCCGTTGGTTTTGCTTAATAGGATGCTTCATGCAGATCTCAGTGAGCGTGCTCTGAGGTCTTCCCATCAGCTGCTGCGCTCCTTCCCTTGTTTTCATCTCTACCTGGAAGTCATCTTTAATTGAAGCTCTTGTTTTCATTGCCGCTCTTTGTTTTCTTTTTTAAATCTGTTCAATTTCACACGCCCCCATGTTTGCACCTTAATGACAGCTTTGGCGTTAACCGTATTTCCTGTAAAAACGTGTCATTTCCAGTCTGCTGCACTGTACCGACTGGCAGCGGCCCAGTGGCCTCTTCCTCTCTGGTCGTGACTTTCATGCCGTCTGCCTTTTGCTGCCACCCTGCTGGGCTCGCATCATGAGGCCAACCACCTCCAGTCGATGTACTCACGTACCCTCAGATCACCCGCCTTTCCTCAGACGTATCTTGGACTCACAGGGGTCGTGACCCTTCCCTGCCAGGGCTGACGTATTCTCATTTTTCGCCTTGCATCACTTCCTTTCCGAGGCCACGGCGGTGCCTGGCTGAGACAATGCGATCATCGCTCCTCTGGCCGCTCAGCCGTGACAGATTGATGCGCTGGGGTAAACAGATAGGGCTGCTACAACACAGCTTTTTGGTTACTCCAGTGGAGCGGTGCCGCGTTTCGCAGGGACAAGAGACGGCGCCACATGAGGGCTGAGACTGAGCGTGGGGATATTAATGCCTATTGACTCGAAGGTAATAGCTTTGCCGAGCCTCAGCCTCGAGGTTGCTCCAATTTAGTCTGCCCTATAATAAGACCTGGACACCTTCGCAGCATCAGAAACTATCTCCTCATGATCATATATCACAATAAACATGCAATCGAACAACCCGGCTCATCCAAAGGAGACTGTCGCCTTTTATGTCCAACTATTTCCATCCCACATTTCTAAATGTTGCTGCTGAGGCTTCACAGCTTCCCACTCTAAGCTTGTTGGAGCTGCAAGTGTCTAAATTATCCATAACATGAGGCGGGAAGGAGAGAAGAAGTGGCCAGGCAGGAACCCTGTGATCCTGCTGATGCTCTTTCCTCACAGCAAGCAAAGCTGCAGAGCAGCTCAGTCAACTGTTTGCCTGAGTTCAGATTTTTGGGTATTTTCACACCTGATAATTTGGTAGACTTGGTTTTATTGGGGACCAAAACTACAACATTTGTTACATTTTCAGCTGGTGTTGTTCACTTTAACATTGCACTGTGTCAACAGAGCCAAACCTTATGGAAAACATGTTTCCTCTTCCCCTGTGGGGGCGCTGCACCAACAACCACTAAAGTAAACAACACAAAAACCTCTGAAGAAGACATGAATGCAACTTCCTTACTCACTAAAGGTAAACAAAAATGGAGTGGCATCAGATTTTAGCGGTTGTAGGATTCTCTTCTGTGTTTGGCAAATGAGCCATTTCACCTGCAAATGGAAGATCCGCGCCTTTGTTTTGGTTGAATTTACCCAGAAAACCCTGCAGTATAGTCTGCTTCCTGCAGCTGGAGTGGTCTCCGGTCCGCTTGGCGTTCACAAATACATTCAAACAGCACCAGAGTTCACTTCAACTGAACTGAGACTTGCTTTTTTTAAGTTGGCCAAAGTTAACTTTTTCAGAGTTTGATTACAACATTCACATTTCCCCAATCAAGCCAGACTTTCTCGGCAAACAAACAATTGGAATAAAGTGGACTGAACGGGGTTAGTGTGAATACACCCTTACACAACTGCTTTTCTTTACCCCTGATTACTAGAGTTCACTACAACCAAACTGAGACCTAGGCGGACTAGAGTTCGTTTTCCGTCCAGACTTTCAAGGCAAATGAACTAGAGTTTGTTTAAAGTGGACTAAACAGGGCTGGTGTGAACACACCGTTGAGCCTCCCAGAGCAAAAAACTGTCAGAAAGTGACAACGTAGATGCTTGAAAACCGAAAAATCGAAATCAGCTCTCACTGACGTAGTTCAGTGATGAAAATTACGTCATCTTGTTCGCAGTGAGACGTCCTTCTGCCTTTTTGATACCAGGCCCGGGTCGAACTATTTCTGACAGAGCTCTGTGCGATGTGTTGTGTGATTGGTTGGACGTTTGTAGGTGTGTTTTATATGGACAGCAACTCTGATATTTTGCTTCAACTAATCTGCTTCCACTATAATGTTTTTGTTTTAATACAAATACTTTTTAAGGAGCATTTAACCGATGCGGTAACAAATTACGATTCCTTGCTAAATACCTACAAAGGTCTACCCTGGCTTTAACTTCTTGCAGTATTCTGCTTGATTCAAATCTTGCTTAAAGCACCGTCTGGGCTTTCTCCCATTCACTTGGATTCCTCAATTAAAATTTCAACTTGCCCAATCAGCAAATAGAAGAAGTTGTGACGTTGATTTTCTGCGCTGTTTTAGAATTGCCTGTAATTTTAGCAATGCTAGCAGGAGAAGTGAACAAAGCCATTGAGTTTGTGTTCTCACACTTCCAAATGTTGAACTAGCATTAACAGCCATCTTGTTCGGAGTGGCACTTCTTTCTTTGCAGTAGAGCATAGTTATGACAGCACCAATTTCTTAACGCATTTCAAACGTCACAGTCAAATTTTATCGACTGGGTAAGATTTAAAACCTGAACACGCCTCCAGAAAGCAATTGTTTAACATTACAACGTTCCCACAAGTCTGAACCAGAAGCGATCTGCTCAATCTAAGTAGACAATTTCAGTGCAAAGCATAGATGTACCATGGCTTCGAGGCCAAGAAAAAGAAAACATATTTCTTTCTCTTGACCAAGAGAAAGATATCAACTAAATGGCTGCTGTCAGGATTTGAAGAGTGGAGAAGCTAAGGCACACAATCAGTGTTTTAACAGCTTGTAAAAGACATAAAAACTCTTTGTGTGAATAACAAGGTTCTGCTGACAAGCACAGAAAGTACATGTAGAAACAAACACGCAGGCTACATGTCCGTCTTAGCTAGCAGGTAAAAGCTACATTAGCTAAGCTAATTTCGCTAGTTCGGCAGCAAGTGCTACAGTAAATATCACTGATATTTATCTAAGTATTACACAGAGGTGGGTAGAGTACTCACAAATTGTAGTCGAGAAATAGTTTTGATGTACTTCATATTGTTTATAAGTTAACTCAGAATGAGACGAGAGCTAGTTCTAATGTGTGGCCTGTTTGTAGTTGTCATAGCAACTTCATAGCAACCGTCGTGACGTTAGTAACGGTACCTTCCAAGATGGCCGTCAGCTACAGAGTGAGAGGCCCGGTTAGCAGGTTAGCAAAGATCGGCAAAGAGCTAAAAAAAAAAAACCTCCTGGATGGAAACTGCAGAGTTGTTCTCCCTGGAAGAGAAGAGAAGTCTGCAGAAAGGTGTGGCGCTTTTATTTCATTTTTTAAAAAGATGTGGGGAGGTAAGCTGTGTCCCCAGGTGGGTTGTATCGTGTGTGAAAGGTGTGTGCGAACACGAGCGTCCCGAAACCACGTGACCGCGCGTCACCGCTTCGGATGGAGTATGTTGGAGCCCTTAGAGTCGAACCTGGTGATATGTGGGAGAAGTAAAGCATTTGTTTCAATCAGGAACACATCTAAAAACACGCGTCACACCACTGACTGCTTTGGCACCTGGTAGGAAAATAAAAGGTCATAAAGCAACACGGAGCTCCTCCACACACACACACACACACACACTGATTTTTCACCTGCAGCTTTAAGAGTCTGTGGGACAGTTATTTTAAAAAAAAAAATATGATCCTCCTCGGTGGAGGAACTCCAGCTTTGAAGGTGATGGAGGGGGAGTCGGGTGGAGGCCGTGGGGGTGTGGGATTACGCACGTCTTAACGCACGTCAACCTGTCTTCTGTGTGTGTGTTTTCTGCGCACCCCGCCGTCTGTACGTCCTATATATCCCGTAGAAAAAAATTACTACTAATAATAAGTGAAATCATTGTAAGAAGCGAGGATATTAGATAAAAAGAATTAGAAGAAAAACACTGCAGGCGGATAGTAGATACCTGGGGTGTAAATGTAGAGGCAGAATGCAACATGGATGCACAAATAATAGGCTAAACATTAAATATTGATGGAAAACAGCCACATGCGGCTGGATCCGGGGGCTCCCATTGAGCAGTGCGGGGGACGCAGGAATCAAAGGAGCGTCGCTGAAACCAGAGCCGCGGATGTTTTACAGGAGCGACCGAAAAGCGAACATCTTCCCCTTCCTTACCTTTCTGCGTCGCAGGAACCGCTGGGCTCCTCCTGCTGCTCGTCCTCCGCTCTCTCTCCTCCTGTTTTCACTCAGATGCGTCGCTCGTAAAGGGGCATTCCGCACCTATCCATCTGTCCGAGCAGGAACCGGTGAAGGCAGACTGAGAGGGAAGAAATGAACAATATGATCCCTGTCTCCCCTCCCCTCTTTTACCTCTCGGTTTCCCCTCTTCTTCTCTTATATTTCCATCCCCTCCTTGTGTTTTTTTTCCTACTGTCCCCTCCCTCTCACTCTCCCTCGTTTGCTCGCTCGCTGCCTCTCCTCCTTTTCCTCCCTGTGCTCTGAATACTAATATTCCGTCTCTCCTCTCTCTGCCTGTACTAAAGACATACTGATGTATGTGGGGCGTATATAGGAGGAGAGAGAGGCGGTTTGTGAGTGCTGCTGTGTGTGTTTTTAGTGGGAAATGGTCTCTGGATCTCGTCCTGGATCTTGTTTGGTCCTACTAGAGCTGTGATTAGATAATAATCCTCCTGCAGATGCCCCTGGAGGGGTGATGGTGGGTGTGTTGCAGGTAAAAACTGTTGTGTGGGATGAGAAGAGCAGGATGAGGAGGGGATGGTGGGTCATTGTTTGTTCGGCTGGCTGCCAGAAAAAGACACGGATCTGTGCTTGTTTGTGTCAGTGCTGGTGCGAAACCTCAACGAGACGAGAGGCTGAGGTCTAGTTAGAAGGAGACACAGGCTTATTGGAGTCATGATTTGATCATGTTCTCCTGGAGGCCATGAGGAAGCAGAGAGGGGGAACATAAAGATGCTCCTGTGTTTTATGGAAACATCACTGGCTGCTCCGGTGAAGTAAAGCAGATCTGAGAAATGCATCCATCTTTGGTTAAAAGGCCTTCAAAAGTTAAGAATTTCTTGACTTTTGACCTGCCTGAATGAATACAAAATGCAGTTTTGATGTGATGATTTCATTTATTAGTAGAAAAGATGTTATTCAAAGCAGCACAACCCAGTTCCATCATGAATTACCTCTGATTACCAAACATTGGAAAGTTTAGCAGCTTTTGTCTTTGGTAGAAGACCAAGTTCCATTTCTCCCACTGTTTTGTTTTGGTTTAGAACAAACTTGGAATCCAGAGACTCTAGTTTATTAGTCATTCTTAAACTGTAGAAATCTCACTATTTAGATCAATATTACATTATTTGTTTTAGATTATTATGCAGAGAGACTCCTATTCTCCCAACCCAGAAAATGAATCAGACCAGAGGATATTTACTTACTTACTTATTTATTCTTATCTACCAACCATGAAAAGGAGCATCTAGTTTATTTACTTTGGATCAACATTATTAGCTTTTTCTTCTTTTGCTCTTTCTTTTGGTTTGTCATTTTGTTTGTATTTCCTTTTAATTCCTGTAAAGCACTTTGTATTGCTTTATTGCTGAAAATGTGCTATGTATACTTTCACCTTTAACCTTTTGTATTTACCCAGAATGCCCTGGTCTGTAGTTCACTTCCTGCTTTTGGAGCATGTATACATTTGAACAGCACCAGAGTTCATTTAAACTGAACTGAAACTGAGGTTTGTAGGCAAACCAGAGTTTGATTTTTTGGTCAGTTACGTATCCTTATCTCCCCAAACGAACTGGACTTTCCAGACAAACAAACTAGAGTTTAGCTAAAGCGGACCAAACAAAGTCCATCAAAGTGAACTCTGGCGCGGTTCGGATGCAAATGTGAACGCCAAGCAAACCGGACACCGCTCCAAAAGCAGGAAGTGGACTACAGTGCAGAGCATTCTGGGTAAATAAAACCAAAACAAACGCACTAGCTTAGCGCTAGCAGGTGAAACGGCTCGTGGTCTTTTACTAAAGACAAAAGAGAAACCCTTCAACTCCTAAAATCTGATGCCACTCCAGTTTTGTTTACATTTTCTGAATAAGGAAGTTGTGCTCAGTGTCTCCTTTAGAGGTTTTAGTGTCGTTTCCTTCACTGGGTCTTTGTGCAGCGCCCCCACAGGTGAGGAGGGGAACAGGTTTGTCAAAGGGTCTGAATTGTTCGAAAGACAAATGCAGAAGCTGAAAATGAAACAAATATTGCAATTTTGTTCCCACTAACAGGTGTGAAAACCTGTCACCCCAAGTCAGGGATAAATTTTATTCTGCTGAAAGATTTTGGCAGGAAAAATAAAAAATTCTACATCTATTATGTGATACTTGATCACTTCTTTTTAAAAAGATGAAGGAAATAGTCAGTAGAACCAGTAGTGATCTTAGAAAACTCAATAACAAAGAGACTAATAGATGCACATTGCTCACCATGTTGACATAATGGAGCAGCAGGGCGACACGCAGTGAACATCTTGAGGGACAGAGGGTCGAGTTTCCTTACATAACTAAGCGTTCGCTTTGTTTCAGCAGAAAGTACAGTTTAAACTCCATCCTGGGTGATTCAATATATACATTTCAACTTCTACTTTCCTTATATTTTTTCTTCCACAGCTGCCAGACTCATGTATTTTTAAAGTGGTCTGGATCAATAGTTCTTCAGGCTTTCTTAAGGTTGTTTTTTTTTCTGGAATTTGGCTGCTTTTAATCTTGTTACCCAACCAATTGTTGTGCCTGATCGTGACAGCATATTGTGCTTTCAGCAGGGAAAAAAGTGAACAAATTGAGCAATGTTTGGAAGGTACAGAGAATTTACAACAATAAAAAGATAAATTAATGACTAATTAAAGAAAAATCAAGGAAAGTGTCAGGTTCAACGCTGTTTGGAAGGTGAACGTACCTTCAAAATGAAGAAAACATTGATAGATGTCTGTCGTGCTTCCAATGTTTTTTGTGCTAATTTTGAAGTATTGAATTTGAAAAGGTTGATGGAAATGCAAAATGTCAAAATAATTGTCAATTTCACAAAATAAAGAGGTTTTTACGCTAATGCAAGGTAGATTTTGACTTTTCCAAAAAAGAGTCAGTACACTAAAAAGGAAATCAGTTGTGATGAAGGAGCAAACTTTTGCTGGTTCTGTGCCTTACCAGAGGCAGGAAACGTTGAAAGAGAAGAACTCTGTATTTTTCTGGGATGTGTGATCCATGCTAGTTTGCAACTTCTACTTATTGTTTATTGCAGTCATGTGCAGCTACAAGATCAGACAAAAGTACATTTGCATAAACTGTTTGATTCGCTCCAAAGCGAATCAACATGCATAATTCGCATTTTCGTTTTTCTCCTTTTGCAACGTTTTTTAAAAGCTCTCTCAAAATTTGCATGACAGTTGGATGGGAACATAGCTACTGATTAGGCCTGTCAAAATACATTTTAGTGGATAGTAAATTGTCCCAGTTATCGCGATAAACGATATTATTGTTTTGAGATTTCAAGTGATATATTGATAATGGTATAACAATGCGAGTTCGCCCAATCAAAGACCAATAAACTTTAATTTTGTAAAGAACACTAAACACTGGAACTGGAATGTATTTTTAAAACTAATTAAGAAAGGTTGGAGAGTTTTAGTTAGCTTTAACTAACTCTATTCAACATCCAGAAGAGGGAAAAAATGCATATATTGTGAGTTATGTTCAAACTTTTATTTTAGAGTCCATTTCTATTAAACTCTCTAACAATGGTGTTGTTTTTCCCACGACTAAAGAAATAAAACCATGACTGTCATCTCGTATTAGGAGGGAAAAAAGGCTAAAATGGATTTGGCATTTCCAGGGGGGAGCACAAATCTGAGTTTATTCTGTGTGGTTAATTATAATTATGTGGCTCCATCACTGGGCTGGTTGCACTGATGGTAAATCAGGCCTCAGGGGTGGGAGAAACTAGCTGCCTCTGCAGCCCCGCAGCGAGGGATGATTGACTGATAAACGAGAGTAAACAGTGACCTCTGCTAGTTGTCACAGCGGAGAACAAAACGAGCCTGAGACGAACGAGAGGAGAGGAGAGGAGAGGAGAGGAGAGGAGAGGAGAGGAGAGGAGAGGAGAGGAGAGGAGAGGAGAGGAGAGGAGAGGCATTAAACAAATGTTGAGGGGGAGAAACTAAAAGCTCAGCCGGCGGCGGCAGCCACTGTCAAACCAGAAATCAACAAAATTGTTGTAAATCTCTTTTTTTATGTGGGACAATCCTTTTTTAATGCACACAAGACAGATTGAGGTCTTCATTTCACACATGCACACTCTTAAGTAAGACGTGATCATTTACGAGGAAAAAGAAGTAGACCAAGAGACGCTGGAGGACAGAAGAGCCACAGAGAGATTACGAGACTAAAACTATTGGTGTCAACTCAATAGGCTATAATCAGTCCAAATCCAAACATGGCTGCAGTTTAAATAAAGTCCCAAACAGGAAGTTAATGGAAACAGGAGGAATGCTGCCACAGGGAGCACTTTGTGCCAGCGTGGCCGAATGCTTAATGCACTGACCGAAAAATATCGCAAAGCTCAGTGTTTCTGTTCCTTTATGATGGCAGCAGCTGGGATTTTTAACCAATCACACTGGCCTCATCAAAAAAGATCTAATGATTAATCGCTTTTTTAAATAATCTTCAACTAGTTAAGTAGTTAGTTACTAAACTACTTAATTACAATGGCTTTATCAAAAAACATAAAATAATCAGATTAATCATTTATTTAAATAATCAGCTAATTTAGTAAATGATTAATCGCTAACTGGAGTATTTTTTACCCAAAACTCCTCAAGAGGCATAGTGGTTCAAATTCATTAACACAATGCTACGTTATTGTTTTTTAGGCAATAAAATCTTTATTTTCTTATGTAAAAAAAATTTTTATTGTTAATTTGCATCTTTTAATGTACTTTTGATATTGTTTAAAAAGGTTTAAGAGGTTAAATTAAAAATGTGGCCATTTTTATCCGATTAATCGCTAGAATAATCAAATATTAAAATAATAGTTAGATGCAGTCCAAATCAGAAATGTAACATTTTGGTAATAATATCCTGCTTGATCTTTAAGATCCAACTTCAACTTAAAAAAACAAACTATTTGTTACATGTAAGTTTGTCAAACTAGATTTATTTACATTTGTTAAACATGGCAATAAACTTCACATATTTACGTGAATAAATTTGATTTATTTGTAACAAAATAAAACATTTTAAGTTGTTTTCTTGTTTCCGTGTACATGTCAAACAAAAACCTTAATTTTTTGGTTGGAGAGGTTTGATATGATAAAGTTATCGTCATGATAAGAATCCTGATTTACCTTCAACTCAAATAAATATGTTTAAAACCTCTCAAAACTATTATTAGTTTTACGACTTTCTCCACTTTGTTCAATAAAAGTATCAATAAATTAGAAAATATGATTAAATTGAGTTACTGTGACCAGTTTAGTGACATAAATCATACTTTTTATGTGCTTGGTGTCCTAATTCATTACAAATGTTTTTCAAGAACAGTATTTGTGCTTGTGTGGCTATGATTTCCAGTCATACAGTTACCTAAAAACAAACTAATAGTCTTTATTCTCACTTTTACCTTTATCACAACAATACCACAAAATATCGTGATAAAACTTTAAGTCCCTGGAATCCAGTTGTTATTTTAGAGAATTATCCGATTTTCTAAAAAGATGTGCTTCACAGATATTTTATTTTATATATTAAAATAAAAGGAACTGAGTCAGTTTTAAAAAGCGGCAGCTGTGGATTTCCAGACAGAGCGCTGCGGCTTTTTCCAACAGCATGAAAAGACTTCTGCTATTGTCTGAGTTGGTTTTCTGCTGATTTAGACGTCATGGTGAGCCAAACATCTCAATCCGAGGAGGTCCGAATCATCCGTCTCATTTCATGTCTCTCGACTGGCTCTGACACAGAACCTCGGCAGAGCGAGGTCATTGTGGACCGACTCTGATCCGGATAGAAATCCAAGTACATCTATTGGAGCTTACAGCAGGCAAAAATGAATCAATTTTTCAAAAGATTTTTATAACCTGAGGCCTTGCAGGAAGAGCTTAAACCTCCAAGATTCTCTCATTTGGAGTCAGTCTACATTTTTAAAGCTGTTGAATGTATTTTCACTTTATACATACTGAGCTGATTTGATTCATTTTTGCAAAAATTCACTTGTTCCATTGGCACATAAGTTATTAACTTAAAAATGTCTTGTTATACGTGAAATAATCTGCCAATGGAACAAGTACTTTTTCATCAATATTAAGGAATTACTGACTTAAAACAAGTCTTTATAATTTGCTAAAAAGTTACTTCTAATTTAGTTTCGTCTTATTTCAAGTGAACTTAGGTGTGTTCCAGCACGTTTGGTCAGGTGGTTTTACTGCTGGATGTGCTGTACAATGGCTGCTGGAAAAGACAAGAGTTTTGTTGCTGACTCACCATCCAGGAACCACTTGCTGTGTTCTTGTAGGTTGTGCAGGAGGCTCCACTTCTACTTTTCTACTAGACTAGAAGGAAGGACAGAGCAGACTGTACATTTTGTAGATTCTTGGATTCCTCAATGTTTGCAGCATCAGTCCGTCTCTTCTGCCGTCGTCTGTTGGGGCGGCAGCATCAGAGCCAGAGACCTAAAAAGGCCCAAGAGCCTGATAAAGAAGGCTGGTTCTGTTCAGGTTCTGAAATATTTTCCATGAAATCAAGAAAATTATGGACAAGCCTGACCATCTTCTTCAAGAGCCTGTCTTTAGTCAGAAGCATCTGCTGTAACACAGACTGCTACAGGAGATCTGAGGTACAACAAAATTTAATTTCCCTTTGGGATCAATAAAGTATTTGTGAATTGAACTGAATTTGAATTTTCAAAGATGTACAGTTGTATAATTGCTTATCTGTTTGCGATTTAAACATGCGAGTGTAAACATTGAGTTGGGGGGGCGTGGCCAGCAGCAGCTTATTTGGATTTAAAGTGACAGAGTCCTAAAACTGCTCATTGTGAAAGAGTTCAAACTAGACACAACTGACCAGACTAAAATCTTACTACCCAATGATGATTTTATGCAAAATATGTAATGAACATGTTTTGTGTGGACCATAAATCCTAATCTGTTCAAGGAAGCATTGTAGGCTGCCTTCAAATTTGATATAATTTTATCAGGTTTAGAAACAACTGAGGTTCAACATGTTTGGCAGTCCGACTCTGCCTGCCGACTGTAAACCCTTCAACCTGCAGCTATGAATCAGCCATGTTGTTGAGAAGAGCATCAGCCTGACCAGGAGGAGACGAGGCTTGTGTCTCTGCTGTAGTTGGAGGCAAGAAGGAAGACGCCGTCCTCTTCGTCGTGTCGTTGCTGAAAGGAACAGGCAGTTAACCACAGGTCGCTAAGTTTATGTTCTCACCGGCACGAGCAGGAGAGACCAGATTTACAGGGCGGTGGCAAACTCTGTCACAGCACTTTCTATTCCTGCTTTTCTGTCACTCTCCGTGTTGCACTGCTGCGTGCATGCTGAGACGTGTGCATCGGAGAAAAAGACATTTTCAGGTTTCAACACGAAACGTTTGAGAAAATCTAAATCAAGTCCTGCAGCTGATATTAGAACCTGCCTAGCATTAAATCTAACTTTATTCAGCGTTATTTGCATAATACAAAAATGAAATGCGTACAATCACAGGCGACTTTGTGAGGTGATGACCTTACAAGCAACCAGTCACCTGTTGGTGACAGAAACATGAAAACAACTTCCTTGCAGCACAGGAGAAAACCGCCAGGAGGGCGGCCATCTGCCTGGACTGGTTGGGTTCAGGGAAGAGGAAACTGGAGAGATACTTGGGATGTTGTTGTTGACATGGACGAGGTTTTAAATTTCTTGCCGTGACATTAGTACTTTTAATCTTGGAAATATTCTCTGCGTGGTAGAAGACTGACTTTGTAATTGTCTTTATGTGCCTTTGAAGGTTCAGCTCAGCTGTGTGCTGACAGCTTCCTTGTTTGGTCTAAAAATAATTACTTTGGGTTTGTTTTCATCCAGGTGATGAAGGTTATGATGAAATGAGATTATAACATGTCTTAGTTACAAAATGTTTCCACATTTGGCAAAAACATGGCTGCTAAATAAACAGACTTGTACTTTATGAACTGTTGGTTTGTAGTTTGGTTTGCTTGGTTTTAGCGAGATCTGAATGATAACTTAATAAATATGAATTTAATTAAATAAGGATGAAAATTGGCATTTTTTGCTATGCCCTGGCTGGCTAAAAGGTTAATCAAATGTTTTGCGTTGTCTCTGTGTGGATAAATAAACAAGTTAAACAATATTTGTTCTATGGATCTGATTTATGCTTTAAAGGGTTCAAAGTCAGTATTATTTGAGTGTACAAAGATATTTTCACTGGACAAAAATACTTTGCAGGATTCTGTGGTTTTACAGTGTTTTCTTGGTGAGACAGGAAGTTCCTCACTTTAAGTAAAACTGAAATGTCATCATCCTACAGCCCAGTGATATATTATCTGAGGTGTTTAATTTCAGCCATCACGTTTAAGCTGCCGCTCCGACTCCCGAGCAACAATCTTTGTTTCACATCTTGCATTTGGCTCCGTTCTTCAGAAAATAAATGCATGACTTCTTTTGTGGAGACGAAAACGCAAAGTCATAGCAGAATGAGATGTGCTGCTTATGTTTGCAGCCGGTGATTCTATCAGAGACTAAATATTTTCGCTAATATAATTAGAGCTTATTGTGAAAGTAGCTGTGGCGTTCAGCAGTAAACAGCAGCTCGGAGAGGCCATTTCTTTATGAAACTGCCTTTAATTATTTATTATCACAGGATTTCTCCTCCTCCTCCTTCCTGGGAGTGGAACTGCTGCCCGTTTCAGTGCAAATTAAGCTTCACACATAACGTCGTGAGTTGACTTCTTCATGTATTTCCCTCCAAAAGTCGCCTCTGATCATCATCAGACTCATCATGAATGTTTGTTTCCATAACAACTCTCTCACAGGATTGATCGCCCACTTCTCCTTGTCTTCCTCTTTATGACTACATCTCTCTCTCTCTCTGTTGCTTTTCATTTTCTTTGTCGTGACGCCCACGCGACTATCAGTGGATGGCTTCACACACTTTACCTACCCGGCAGAGAATCCCAACCGAATCTCTCTCCGCTTTTCTTGTCTTTTCCTTTTCCTTTTGTTGTGATCGCCACGGTAACGGGGCCTCCGGCCGAGGATCCCTCCAGCTAACAATCAGTAAGGTCAATTCAGTCATGCTCACTGGATTTTTTCTAATCATGTTGCCCTTTGCTTGGAGCAGTTTGCACTGGTGCAACATGGAGAGTCTCCAAAGGTCAAGCTCTGGGGTCACAGGGAGTGAGAGTGAATGAGCGCAAGATCATCAGAGTCCAGCTGCTTTGTCAGCAATAGGGATGAATCCAGATTAAAGGGCTTTTATTGATATACTGTGGATGAATATTTAGCTAAATAACCCAGCATGCATGTTGTTTGACTGGGAAAAAGCTACAAAATAATCCAATTATTGCTGGAAATAGCCGTTAAACACCTACAACCAGGTAAGAATAGCCAAGTATAGATAATGTATGGGAGTTTTCACACCTGACAGTCCGTCAGACTCGGTTCAGTTTGGGACCAAAGTTGCAACATTTGTTACATTTTCAGCTGCCCTGGTTCTCTTTCACACTGATCTGAGTCAAATGAACCAAACCTTTTGAGAAACCTGTTCCCCTCCTCACCTGTGGGGGCGCTGCACCAATAACCTCTGAAGGAAACAAGATGAAAACCTCTGAAGAAGACACTGAGCGCAACTTTCTTCATGAAATGTGAACAAAATTGGAGTGGCGTTAAATTTTAGTGGTTGTAGGATTTCTTTTTTGTCGTTGGTAAAAGACTACGGATTATTTCTCCCACTAGCGCCAGACTCTGACGTTTGTTTTGGTTGTATTTACCCAGAATGCCCTGCGCTGTAGTCTACTTCCTGTTTTTGGGAGGGGTTTTCAGTTCACTAGGCATTCGCATATACATTCAAACCACACCAGAGTTCACTTTAGCCAAACTCACACTGAGGCTTGTAGGTGAACCACAGTTCACTTTTTTGGTCCACACAAGAGTCTGATTAGGCGTTCACACCTTCCCAAACGAACCAGACTTTCTCAGCAAGCAAACTAGAGTTTGATTAAAGCAAATCAAACATGGCTGGTGTGAATGCAACCTAAATTACAGATAGTCCGGAGGGAACAAAGCCAATAGGTTTCCCTCCCAAAACTGCAGCCAGTAGCTGAGTTTCCATTGCAAATGTGTGCAAAACTTTGTCAATATTCAGCTACTGTAAAAAAAAATAAAAATAAAAAAAACAATTTCGCAATTACGGTGTTTCCACTAAATAAGGAATATGATTAAAATCATACATGAGCAAGTTTGTTCACCCAATAAGTAATTAAAAACTTGCCGTGCCAACATCCTCCAACTACTTCCTGTCACCTTCTTTATGGTTTCTGCCAGCAGCAACATCCTGTGTGATGCAAAAAAAAGTTTTTCCTTCACAGTTTTGTGAAATAAACCAATTTCAATTCAACCTAGCGCAAAAACTTTTTGAAAAACATTTTTTCCCCAATTTGCCATGTTTCTATTAAGCGAATTTATTTTCAAAATGTCAAATTCTGCAGTTATACGGCCAATGGAAACGCAGATACTCTGTCTTTATAGGAGTGTAGTATGAAGCAGCACCACCACATATCCCCATATTTGGCATGATTATATTTAAATATATCTATTATTATACTCATTTAAAGACAGAATCGTTCCTTGCTTGGGGAAGCGGCTCTCATCTGGGGAATGTCGATTTGTGCACAGGGTTTAAAGGTCATAAACCCAGAACACAGAAATGGACTCATAATGAACTAATACCAGACCAACTGAAGCAGAAAGCAATAATGAGAATGTATGCAGTCAGCCATTATTTCTAATAGGATTAATTCATCGAAGATCATTTCTTGATGCTTACTTCAACCTTTGGAAACAACTCTTATTTCCAAAGATGCACAGCTGACATCAGGTGTTTGTTTATTCTACATTTTCTACTTTATTTAGAGTCCATCAACACCAAGCCCATAAATCCCTGCTGCAGTAACGAGCCTCCATGCTTCTCTACGACTGCTGGGGAAGAAGCAGCGTTCATCCTTGACAGGCTGCCAGTCCATCACACTAACACACAGAGACAGACAGCGGGTCGGAACCAGGAGTCGTCTCGCTGCAAGGTGACAGGGCTAACCAGTTCACCAGCGCCGCTCCTTTACCCTGATGAACAAGATTCCTTTACCATATCAAACAGAAACTGTCTGAACGCAGGAGCTCAGGGATTTATAACTTTCCTCCGAACTTGATGGGATGTTATGAGGATTATTTTTCAATCTGCGGATCTGCATTTTCATTTTCTATGTTCTGCTGTAGCAGAAAGGTCTCCTACTTAGTCCAAAACAGAAAAGACAACTCTGGGAAAATGATGGATGAAAGCCACTGCCAGGTGTCATATTTCTAAAAGCTTAAAGTTTGTACCGTCTCTTCGTTTTCTACAGGCAAGTCTTTCAATTATGACGAAGTATTAGGCACATTGTAGATTAAAAAATAAGTGTACATTTCTGCCCAAAAAACCCCTCAAATTTTTAGATTTATCTCGGAAATTTTGTAGAAAAAATCTTGAAAGTTTCCTGATTGCCAAAAGTCTAAAATTTATCCTAAATTTTTTTTGGGATTTATCTCATAAATTTGAGAAAAAAAACTTTAAAATGTTTGAAAAGTTAAAGATTTGCAAGAAAAATCTCAAATTTTGAGCTTACTCTCAGAAATGTTCTAGAATTTTTTTAGTTTATTTTCAGAGCTTGAAAAGTCAAACATTTGCTAAAACAAATCAGAAGTTTTCAGGATAATCTTTGAAATCTATAAAACTTGGAAATTTGTGAGGAAAAAAATAGAAAAATTTTGAGATTGTCAGAAATAAAAAAAAAAAAAGGAAATCTCTGAGCTCCAAAAGCAGAACATTTATTAGAACAAAACTTGGAAATATTTAAGTTTGAAAAGTCAAAAATTTGCGAGTAAAATCTCAAATTTCGAGGTTACTCTCAGAAATGTTAAAATAAAACTTGAAAATGTCCAAGTTCGAATAGTCAAACATTTTCTAAAACAAATCAGAAATTTTAATATCTGAAATTTTCTAGAAAACTTGGAAATTTCTAAAACTGAAAAGTTTAAAATTTGCTAATAAAAACTCAGAAATTCTAAGCTTAATCTCACAAATAAAATAAAAAAATCAACCCAAATCTTTGACTTTTGGAACAAGGCTGACGTCTCTTCTGACGTCTGATGATGCTCATTCCTGCCGTGGATGAAATATTAACATCTCCTGTAATTGTTTACATGATTTTTCATGACTTATCATATGAAGAAACTTATTCTTGTGTGATTTTTATTCCACTTCTTATTTAATTCAAACACCCCAATTGTAACATTGTGTTGTTTTTATTTTACATTAGCAGAACATCCAAAAGGTTTTGCGCACATTCGTAATAGAAACGCAGCAAAAAAGTTGAATTACATATGAATTTACAAACATTTTTCTTTAAACTTTCAGCGTCTCTGGTTGGTCCGACAACTTGTTACCGCGGCAATGGACCGAAACTATTGCACAGGATTGTATCATAGTTCTCTTCAAACGTGTGCGTTGGCTGCCTTTCTTTGGATTTACGTTGACTGTCAAGCTTTCAGGCACCTTTAAATCACCTGAACTGTACAACACTTTCCTGCACTTCATTTAATTAATGATTGGAGTGGCAGAAACCCTGGAAGGAGCCGAGAGCTGCATGAATCTCTTCTGGACGTTCTCCGTCTCGGTTATAGTTTGTGCATTTGGGAGCAAAAAGGTCTGACTCACTGAATGTTGTTGCAGCTGATTGTGGCAGTATTCAGAGAGACACACGTTTTTTATTATTATCGTTTTATAACCTACTCTGTCGTGTCTCGTCTCATCCTGTCCTTCGGCGCTGCAGGAACCAGGAAGCCTGCTAATTAATCTAATAATTTAGAGACTCTCTCTTGATTGAAAAATAATTTCTTAGAATTACTACAATAATTACTTGGCAGTATCACACTGTTTGTGTGTCGGTGTGAGTTTTTCCGTCTCGCTCTTTCCAATCTTGAGTCTGCGTCCCCAGAGGACAGCAGCCGGCCCAGACTAATTTTTTTTGTTCAGCAGTGACACGCTTTGGTCTATATTTCATGTCACTTTGACTAAACTGCCCCACCGTTGAGATGTCCACATTAAAGCTTGATGCACTCCTCTTGTATGGATTCGGCTGCCATGCCAGCAGAGCACTTTGCCTTCAGAGAGAAATTAAACCCCCGAGGTTGTTCTAAGATAGATTAAATGGGCAAGGGGGGGTGAGAGAGAGAGAAAGCTCGACTCATGGGAGGGGCGCTACCCAAATATAGAGAAACCTGCCAAATGCCAACAGGGCGTGGGCGAAGAGGCTGGCCTTTTCTGATGTGCATGTCTGTACATGTGGGTGTGAGTTTGAATGCGTTATGAGGCGTTTCTTTTCTAGAGAAGAAATTCACACGCGTGCGTCTCTCCGCGAGTCTTTCTGCGCGCGTTGATCACATGCACAAAAAGATGCAAAACATTTAAAAAAATAAACACACCCTTCTTCAGTTCTAATAACAGTTAAAAACAAACCCACTTCTCACCCAATGGAAAGGTAAAATGACATTTTTAATGCTTTCCAGTCATTTCTTCTTTATCTTACTGAGTTTCTGTGCTGCATTTGACGCAGCTAGCTAATCATAGGATCCTGACTGACAGATTGGAAAATGGCCAGGATTGTCCAGGACTGTATTAAACTGGATCAGATCTTCTTTGACAGAACTGGGTGACTTTTTGTCATTTGGAAGATAAAGATCTGAATGAAGAATCATATTAGGGGTTCCTCAAGGCACCGTACTCGGGCCATTTTGATTCAACATTTGTAGAATTTAATTGGCTTAGATTACGGAGCACTACAACGTCTCTTAGAATATCTAAACGCATAACTTTATATTTCTGTGACACCTAGGGTTGGACATTTATCGTATTGTTTATCAATTATCGTGATAAATTTCTTAAGAATTTTGATTTACCGTTGTCACAATAAATTCCAATCAATGATGCTAAAAACTCCTTGAAACTCTCCTTACAGTCAGGATTAATAGTTCCTAGTTTCTCCAGTGATTCGTCAATGAAAGCATCAAGAAATGCCAATAAATTTGAAAATACAGTTTTTTATGACAGGTGTCCTAAAGAAGCACGTTACAAATGAGTATATTAACCTGAAGCAACATGAATTATATGTGGGGTTCCTCTAGGCAATGTTCTAGGTCCACTTTTATTCAATGTTTATATAATTTCACAGGTTTAGATTATGAAGCACTACAACATCTCTTAATATATCTACACACACAAAGGAGACAATTTTACATTTCTGTGTCACCTAAAGGTGAATATTTATCGTATCGTTAATCATTTATCATGATAAACTTCTTAAGAGTTTTATTGTTGTCACAATAAATTCCCATCAGTGATGCTTCAAACTCCCTGAAACTGTCCTTAAGGTAGCGATTAAAAGTTACTATTTTCTCCAGTGTTTCGTCAATGAAAGCATCAATAATTCGAAAATACAGTTTAGTGACACAAATCACATTTCTTTATGAGAGACGTCCAAAAAAAGCACATTACACATGAGTTTGTTTGGAAGTTAAAAATCTGAATCATCAGGGATCATATCCGGGGTTCCTCAAGGCGCGACTCTGGGGCCGCTTTTATTCAACATTTATATGATTTAACAGGCTTAGATTGCAAAGCACTAGAATGTCTCTCAATATATACACCCATAGCACAGCTTTATATTTCTGTGACACCTACGGCTGGACATTTATCGTATCATTTATTAGTTATTGCGATAAATTTCTCATAAGAAAACAAACCACACCAGCTGAAAATGTAACAAATGTTGCAATTTTGGTCCCCGTCAAAGTCGGGTGTGAAAACATCCTTAAAGTCAGATGTGTTTTGTTATGTTTATTATTAATAATCTGTTGAGCTTTTCTGTTCATCTGAGTTTATAATAAAATAAATAACCTGTAACGGCTTTTTTTTCCCACTTTTTTGTGTCGGATGTTTTTATGTTGCAACTTCAAGAAAGCGACAGAAGGGAAAATGAAGCAGTAAACAAAAACTTTACACGGAAGAGCGGATGAAAGGAACTAGAAATGGGAATTGTTTCAAAAATCAGAGCAGAGAGAAAAGGTTTGTTTGTTGCATCTCATGTTTGGTTACTCAAGCTAATGAGAGGCAATTAGACGGCTGCCAATTAACTCTGCCCATCAGACTGAGACGGAGGTAAACGAAAGCAGAGACGTGAGGGAAGACGTTGGGGGCTGTGAGGAACGAGGGAATAGTTAAACGACCCGGGAATCACAGGCGCCGTTTTCTTCAAGGGATGTTCATGCGTGCATTTGCATGCAAATGAGGCGGGTGTGCATACAGATGGGGTTGTGCGCGTGTATCCGTGTTCCAGCAGAGGGAGCTGTGTAGACCCATGTCGCCGTTAGTGCTCTACATGACCATCTGGCTCTCACCGTCAGGCTGAACCTAAAGTTAACCCCCTCACTGCCAGAGTCTGCTCCACCTATGTGGGACAAAAATAGACCAGAATGTCCGAGGAAGCATTCGGATAGATATTTACTTGCTTTTCAAATGTTTTATGCGAGTTCCTGATCAGTTATTGACCAATAATGATGTGAATGAGTGCTGAATCTTTTCTGGCAGAATGTTTGCTGACCAGATTGTCTGTGCGCTTCAGGCAGCGGAGGCAAGAAAGCAAATGGTTAATTTCTCATTCTGACTGCTGATGCAGTGTTCCAGCTGAACCCCTCAGAGAGCCTTTCACTCTCTCTCTCTCACACACACACACACACCTACAAGTACACACTGTAGCGTAGAGCGCTCGTCATTCTTCTGAGCAGCCCGCTGACCCCGCTTTAATTAGGCTAATTGAAATGGGAGAATAACCATTTTCTTGATTGCCGTTTCTTTTCTTCTTTTTTTGGACAGTTTAAAATGAAAAGCATGCTTACACAACCAGAAGCCCCTGAGAGTTGGATGACATGATGACCCTGTTGCTTGGTGCGGAAGACTTTTGGCCGCTGCTCTCTGGATCTTGAGGCGTAATTCATGTCCGTCTGGCAGTCGTTTTGACCGCCATGCATTTGTCTTCTGACATATTCTGGCTTTGTCCACTGCAGTCCAGCTTAGTAATACACAATTAGCTTGACTCTAAGAAACGTGTGGTGAGAGTAAATGCTTTCAGATGAACACTTTCATTATTTTCTTATTATTTCAATCAATACTTCCATACATTTCTCAAGGTAGAGTATACAAACACTGTACTCAAGAGTAGCACTACTTCAACATATTTTTACTCAAGTTAAAGTAAAAATTAGCCCTCAAAGAAATTATTCAAGAGTAAAAAAGTATTTGGTAAAAAGGCTAACCAAGTACTGAGTAACTGTTCAGAACATCAAAAAAAATTACATTATCAAATGGACCAAAATATAAAGTTATGTGGACATTTTGGCATTTTAAAAGGCCAACTACAGACAGTGACCTTGATGTAGTTGTTTTGTTGTAAAAGTTTTGTGGCTACTAAAACTTTTACAACCATTAAGAATAGTTTGAAATATTTATTAATACAAAATATTAAGCATTTTGATCGAACAGAGTTTATTTCCTTAGGGGTCATTCAGGTGAGCTTATCATAAATGTGCAGGTAGAGCTTATTTTAGATTAGCTTAGCTTAGCTTATTTTGTCTGATCTTAAGTTATTTTATTACAGTTTGTCTTGTTGATCTTGACTTATTGTAGCTTTGTGTGCTGTATGCTGGGTTGATTTACTTTAGTTTAGCTGATTTGATCTTATTCTAGGTTGTATTAGCTGATTTTATAGCTTAGATTAATTTATCTGATCTTATTTTACCTGTGAAATCCATAGATAACTTTCATTTATCTTAATTTCTCACAAACCTATTTTACTCAATAATTCCATAAATAAAAATTATTAAAAAGACCTTCCTGTCTTCTCTTCTCAGTGAACAAACCAGTGAAATATCGCCACCTATTGGACTGGAGTAAAACTGCAGACCTAAACATGATCGCGTTCGTGACCCTAAAGCACCATCAGTTAAACTGACTTCTCTCCATCCGTGTTGCTGTCATGAGACCTTATTGTTTAAGACTTATTGGTGATCCGTGGATTGGATGCTAAATAAATCTCTGCTCTGTGCTTCAGACTCCCTTCACCATTTCAGTTATTGCCTCTGCATTTCCAGGGAGACACTCTCTCTCCAGGAGGTTCAGTCGTAAACAACTATCAGAATTTTCCAGAGATCCTGATGACAAATTGGTGGCTGGTCTGCTTTTTCCTATCTGGAAATCAATGAGTCTGCCCGCTACTGGACAGCAGCCCTGACTGGGTCGTCCGCAGAACCAAATGTGAAAGAAACAAGTTGGCTTGATTAAAAAAAGATCCAGTGCTGGAACGATTAATCGAATTAATCACGATTAATCGATTATTGAAATAATCGTTAACTGATTTAGTAATCGATTAATTGTTAACTGAAATATACAGACTCAAAAACAGGTAATTTGCTGAGATTTAATTAAATCAAAACTGTACAAAAATAGATAATTTTTTTATTTAAAATGTAAAAAACCTTCTTTGTAAATATATTCTGCCCAGAATATAACTCTGCTCAAGTGGCATCGTCTTAGCTTCACCTGGGACAAACTGAAAAATTAAATCTATTATTAGGCACCTTTTCCATTCAGTTATTAATCAGTTAATCCAAGAAATAGTGAACAGAGCAGCATGGACTGAGCTTTTCACTAAAGGAATGCTATGCTGTTGCATTTTCTTATTTAAATATTTGTTCAAATGTTTATTCGCTTTCTCTTATGCATTTCTAATAGTACATAAAATGAGCTTACGCAGTTAAACAAAAAAATCTGCGGAATGTGCCAAATTTTAATCGTCAAGATAAATAATTACTAAAATAATTGTTATCTACAGCCCTTCTTATTAGGCAACATTCTGCAATTTTAGATATGATTTTTTTTTTTACTGCAGATGCATCTTTTGCTATATTTTAGGCAAGAATTTTTTTTTTTGTTTGAATTTATTAAAATAAATAAGAATTTATTTGAATAAATGTAATACAATTATTTGTTTATCTGCATCTTTTAATTAATTTCTAATATTGTACGAAAAGGGCTTTAAGTGGTTAAATGAAAAATATGGAATTTAAAAAAAATCTGATTAATCAATTAATTGTCAGAGTAATCGATTATTCACAAGAATAAATGGTTAATCGTTAAAATAATTACAAATTCATTGATAATTAAACTAATTGTTATTTGCAGCGCTAAAAGATTTAAATATTCCTGTGCAGAGTGAGAGGACTTGCCTGAGAAAAGGTTTGCTTGTCTTTCGTCTTACCTTCAACTCAAACACAGGCAGTCCGTCAGCGGCAGCTGCTGCAACAGCAGACACAGATAATCACCTCCTAGTATAATTTTAAACATTTATTAAATGTCCACATTACCCACATATGAAGTCATTTGTCCCTGGGGATCTATGTGATTTCCTCATTAACTTCTCTAAATGTAATGAGTCACGGAACCGAGTTCTGTGGCTCTATTAATTATGACCCGTCGCACAAGCTGCTCACCATGGCAACCCCAAGTTCTGCTTGTCACCACGCAAAAGACGAGGGTATGAAGAAGTTTTTTTTACATCATGCAGCCGGCGGAAACGTCTCTCCCCTCAGTCAGGCCTGCTGGAGTCTGTGGCGCTGATCTTTTAGCTCCCTCTGCTGAGGATTACCGGTAGATCCTCCTTCAGGAGCAGAGAAATGTGGACCAGCACTGCAAAAGCACAAAGTCTTACTGAGTATGCTTGTCTAGTTTCTTGCGCAAATAGCTTATTATACTTGCAGTAAGACAAAACTAACATACAACTGACTTTTCAGAAAGCTATAGGAGCTTGATTTAAGTCAATGACAGATTATTTCACTTATAACAAGACATTCTTACCATATTTTAAGCTAAACAATCTTACAGTGGAATGAGTTCTTTTTAAGATCAACATTAAAGAATTATTGACTCAAATATTGCTATATCTTGCTGAAAAGCTACTTCTGAGTTAGTTTTGTCTCATTTCAAGTACTAAGAGATTTGCATTGGAAACTAGACAAAAATACCTCATAAAGTGTTGCGTTTTTGCAGTGCATTGCAGAAATACTGAATACTTATTCAGCTTTTTCACATGTACTTCAAATACAAAAGCAAAGCTATGATAGTCAAACAAAAGACAGTTTGTTTGAAATAATAAACTGCAATAAACTTAATTTATGTACATTTGCTGCTTTCTTTACAATTCTTTAATTAGATTTAGGTTTGGACTTTGACTGGACCTTTGGAACACATGGATATGCTATAATCTAAGCTAATTAATTAAGTTTATTTGTATTGTAGATTTCAGCAGCAAGGCAGTTCAAAGAAATTAACATTATAAAAACACAAAAATAAAAGTTCTAAAAAAAATAAATTACCATACAGTCAACAATCTAATCTAAGTTCTGATTAACTCTAAATATTCAACTACACTGCAAAAACACAAAGTCTAACCAAGTATTTTGGTCTAGTTTTTAGTGCAAATACTTTAGCAAACTTGAAATAAGACAAAAGTGACAAGATGTAGGAGCTTGTTTTAAATCAATAGTTTCCTAATATTGATTTACAAAAGTACTAGTTCCAGTGGGAGATTATTTTCCCCATGGGTTAAAGTGAAATAATCTGATCTATATTCAATATTATTTACTTAAAACAAGCTTCTATATTACTGAAAAGGTACTTGGTAAGATTTTTGTGTTTTTGCAGTGATATGCTAAGTGTTAGATACTTTAATGACTCAAGGAACCTGAATCAGGTGAAGGTTCATTACAGGTCCTCAGGTGTAAGCTAATTTAACATTTACCTCCAAAATAAAGCTTACGTACAGAATAAAATATATAAACACACCTTGTGCGCCTTCTTCCCAAACATTTAGGAAATGTTGTTGTCCGTTTTTCAAGCCGTTTCCTCTGGTAGCATCAGCTAGCATCAGCTAGCATCCATCTCTCCATGTGCTGCGTAAATAATCCCGAATTGGTGCAAAACACGATTCCACCAACATGTCAGTAACACAACGAGGAAGTTATAGTTATAGTATTTACAAAGAAAATGGCATTAACTATAAACAAACGCATTTTTTTTCTCTCCGCTACAACTACCAGGAAGTTGCGCTAGTCTTCTTCTGAGGTTTTTGTGTTGTTTCCTTCAGTGGTTCTTGGTGCAGCGCCCCCACAGGCGAGGAGGGGAACTGCTTTTTCTATGGGTTTGGTTTGTTTGTTGTTGTGAAAGCGAACTGAAAATGTAACAAATATTGCACCTTTGGCCCCCAACTGAACCGACTACCTCTGTGAAAACACTTTAAAATCAGCTGCGCTGGTTGCTAAATTATTTAGCATGCTAGTTCTAAAGAGCTAAAAGTTGGACACCAGAGGTTTAAAGTTTAAGCATCTCTACATTTTCACCCTTTTCTATTTAAAAATACCTGATAACCCCAGAGAGAAATTAAATGTTTTCACATTACAGCGTCAGAGAAAATGACAAATAAAAATGCAAGGTAATTTGTGTACTAAAATACACAAATTAATTATTTTATTAATTAATTAAACCTGCATCCCCAATCACTCTCTAAATTAAATAAAATTATGATAATAAAGTCATAAAATAAAATAACAATACAAACGTATAAAATGCATTTTAGGACACTCAGACACTTTGTAAGAGAAAAAATAAATAATTATGGTTCATAATATTAAGAGAATAAAGTCAAGACTTTATTCAGGTGATATTATGACTTTTTGCATTATTTCAACTTTATTCTCTTAATTTTAAAAATTATTCTCGAAATTTTATTTCTGTATTATTATTATTATTTTCTTGGTATGGCCCTAATACTCCATTGTACAATTCTTTTTTTTTTTTTTTTTTTTTTCTTTTTTTTTCCTCCGAAGAGTTTTTTTTTTTTTTGCGGCGCTAGTGGCTCGCATTTTCCACAACAGTAGGCTGACAGGAAGGGGAAGGAGAGGGGGGAAGACATGCGGCAAATGTCGTCGGGTCCGGGAGTCGAACCCGCGACGGCCGCGTCGAGGACTCAGGGCCTCCAAATGTGGGTCGCGCCAACCGCTACGCCACCACGGCACGCCCTCCATTGTACAATTCTGAAGAACATTTTTATGAATAGCTTTAAAAGCTTGTGTAAAGTTGTGCGTCACAAATGGGGTCAGAGAGTGAGAATCCACATGTTGACCTCGATCAAATCAGCTATGAAATATCTGCAGCTAAGTGGCATCTAATTGAATATAACACAGCTATTAGCATGCAAGGTCTTTCTCTCATTATTTCCAGTGACAAACAGGAGCCTGGTAATGGCGTGTTTACATTCTGCCTCCACAACAGAGTGAGGAAGAGTTAATGAGCGGAGAGCATCACCGGTTTGCATTGAAAAGTGGTTTATTTACAGCAAATGTCATGATTTTAACTGCAGACTTGTGTTCCTATCGGGGATGCACTTGGCATTTTTCTTGTTTCCTTGTTAACCAGCCGAAGCAGAAAGCTCGCCTTCAGCTCTCAGTAATGCATTGGAGGAAAAAAAGAGACGGAGTTCTGGATTCAGACCAACTTTCTGCATCACCAATTACAGGCTTTGTGTCTAAGTGGCCGAGCGCCGAGGATGCCAAATGAAATCTCATGACTTATTCGTCTCTTCTCATCTTGGCCTGTTTTTGCTTTGATATTCATCAAAGCATCAGGAGCAATCGCTTCTGTTTAAAAAAAATAACGAAGCAGTGCTTCTTTAAAGATGATCACTATGGAAATAACCTGATCTGTGGACAAACGCCAAAATAAAACCCAGACGTCTTCATAAAGGAGCTGGCAGAGCTTCACTGCAGAGGGACAACATTTGGTTCGTCATCCCTCAGAAATGTTCTTCTGCTGGCTGGAAGTAAGATAAATGGTGATTTCCTTAAAAGGAACATTATTTATTCCACTAAAATTAGCTGTCCACTAGATATATGCTTCTACATGTAAAATAAACATTTTTACAAACTTAAAGGGAGAACCATTTGGCAAAATTCATATTTTGCACATTTTTATACTTCCATGTAGGTCTCAACTGCTTCTGAAAAAGAAAAACCACCCAGCTGTTTTCTGCTGTCTGGAAAATGAGCAGCTTCAAAAACCTCACAATTTGTTACCTAGCAACCCAAGCAGAGGTCCAAAGTTTGGTCAGCTGGTTTAACCGCTGTGTAATGGCTGCTGGAAAAGACAAGTGTTTTGTTGTTGACTTACCATCCAGAAACCACTTCCAGCATTCTTGTTGGTTGTGCAGCAGGCCCTATTTCTGCTTTTCAAGTTGTCTAATCGTGCGTCTGTTCCACATGCCAGTGTAAAGGTTGAGTTGAGAGGGCGTGGCCATCATTTCATTCATAACACGAGGAAAATGTCTTGGTATACATAATCTATTAGGAGTGAAACTTATTTTTTGTACCAACATTGAGGAATAATTGAAAAGCTGCAACATCTTGAATAAAAGTAACTTGCACTTTAGGGTTTGTTTGGTTTTTTAAATATATATAACTAAAGCTTTCATAGTAAAACAAACCACATCTGTTCTGTGTCTTTTGATGAAACGTAATTTTGGTTCACTGAAATCTTTATTAATTTACTAGACTTGGCTAAACAACAAAGGTTTTCAAAGAAAGACTGATTAAAATTTTGTTCCAATTCTGTTTATTTCAATCAAGTTCATACCTGTAAGCTTTTCTTTTTATAATGCGAAACCTTTTTCTCTTACGGATTTTTCCACATAAAAAAAAAAATCGTCCTATGTTTAACTTATATATTGCGTCTTCATATTGTTGATATTAAGTCAAAGAACCTTTGACTTAATTTTAGCCAAAGATTAAAAAAAGCAAAAATTAACTTAAATTAAGGATTTTCCTACAAAAACTCTTTACTAATTTTCATTGTAAGGTTTATTCCACCTTATAATAATTAAGCATTACACTGGACAATAAATCAATAGCAATATATATAATGATACAACTGATCAATATCAATTTTTATAGAATGTTGAATAATTTCAATAAACTTCAAGCCAGAAACACAAAGCATTCTGGGGGATGTAGGCAGAGGAAAGACTTTAGCCGATTCTCTCACTGCCAGCTAAGCTAGGCTGGTGGAATCAACCAACTCAATTGATCTCTTCTGGTTGCCTAGCAACTTACTCACTCTGTGGTTACCTAGCAACAACCTGTTGAGTAACTTGCGTAGCAGCAGTTTATCTGCTTACAAATCAGTTAAAAGAACAGTGTGGAGTGAAAATATGGCAAAACAGGAAAGGTCACACAATCAGTTTGGCTGCATTTCTGATATTTAAAACAAAAAAAAGATAATTACTGATATGAAACACTTGTATTGTGGTACACTAACATCGTCCAACCCTAGTTATGCATCAATCATCAATACATTCCAATGAACACGAGTTTCTATGTTCATTCCTCTTTTACCTGAAACTGTGTAGTGAAAAAAAAAGCAACAAAAATGTCTTCAAGTGTGAAAATCCCTTCCAGGGGGAAAATCATCATCTCCATTTCTCCAAAGCAAAACTACAAGCTCTCCTGCGTTTCTTCGTCACGTCGGCTCACCTGAACGCCAGCGTGGCAGGTTGCTCTGCTGACGTCTGGCTCCGTGAGATCGCCTGTCTGTGACAAACACAGGCGGAGGATCCTGAGGCGGCCGACGCCATGATGCTGTCACACACACAGAAAATGAACACACCTGCTGCTGTTTCTAGCATCGGAGTTTATTTCCAAAAGACATGAAGAGTTTACGAATGTATAATTCTCACATGACAAAGATAAAAGTACAAACATGTATATATAGAGAGGAGTAGCTAAGCAAGGCAAAGGAAGCTTTTAATGAAAGGTGTTTCCTTACTTTGGTAAAGATTGTCTCTGTTTTACAGAACGTCTGAAATGTTAGTTTAATCAGGAAGTGCCAGGACAAAATGCACAATAAAGCTTCTAAAAGATTCAGATGTTTAAATTTCTGATTTATGGCAAGAAAGATCTAAACTCCCTTTGAAACATGTGATCAAGTCCAAGTGCAGAAAACCAGAATGTGTCGCCATTAATTAGGATTTAGTCCAAAAGTTTCATTTACTTTGTCAGACAGAATAACACCATGTATGAAGAAGAAGGCTCAACACTTTATGCATTGCATCTTTGCATAAATTTTGTTTATTTTCTCCTAAAATTCTTTGGAAACATGAAAATGTTTGTAATAATCCTTCAGATTACAGTAGAAATCTGCCGTGGCTGCTGATCTGGAGACGTTATGGAGAAATAAAGCGATCAGAGTTCATATAAAGCTCCACAAAGAAGAGAGAAGCTGCAATAATTGACTCTGGTTTATGTGATTGTTCCCTTTCAAGCAGCAAAGTGGAAAAGTGGAGGTGAAATGCACTGTAAGCATTAAAACCCACAAATTAAGACGTTTTTAGTGTCACGTCATTGAAGAGTTTTGTGTTGCAAACATTTGAAACAATTTTCACCTTCACTTCTGCAGCTGCTTGAATTTTAAAAGCAATGTGAAAAAAATAAAATCAAATCTCAGTCTTACATTGTAGCTTCAATGCCAAACATTAGCATGACTTTATACTCCAGCATATAGTTGTCATGGTTACATAAAGGGATCGCTTGCTTGTATTTTTGTCTTAAAACATTCATTAAAATCCTTCAGGGGGTTAAAAAAAACGTACAAATCTGTTTGTCAAAATAGGTCAAAAGGTTTTCGAGTTTGGAAAATATCTCGGTTTTAATTTTTCATGTATTTTTTAAATGTTTCTGATCAGAACCAGACGCAGCACCGGGTTTTTTACCCATATCCATCCTGTTTGTGGAAACTATACGACCTCTACGTAGTTCGCCGGGTAAAGCCCCTCCCAGCCTTCGTCCTTCTTCCCCCGACACCAACCCTGATCATCCTCATCCTCGATCTTCAGAAACTCCTCGCCTGCAGACACAAAGAAACTTTTTACTCTCACATATTCTGGACTGCTTCCTTTAATTTTCATGGATTTATTCCATAAATCTGGTGCTAAAGGGAAACTTTGCACCTATGTTGCACTTGATTTTATATAAAGTTGTCAGATTAGATAGAAGAGACTGAAAATGGATGCTTACCACACTTTTAGTACAAAATATGTTGATTATGAATAGCTTTGTTTCATTTTACACTGAAGTCACTGAAAAGTTACAGCTTCAGTTAAACGAGTCTCAAATTCTCTCCATCTAAAGATGTAGTCAAAAATTAACACAATAATTTGGATTATTCAGCCTGTCAAGAGAAAAAATTAGATTTATTTTCCAAAGTCGTTTTGAGAAATAGGACATTCAACTCATTTATTAATGTCACAGTTTCAAACTAAATATTTAATTAACGGACTAAATATTTAGCTTCAAACTAAAAATCTGACTTGCGAATTAAATATTTAGCTTAAAACTAAATATTTGAATTTTTAAATATTTTGTTAGAAGCTAAATATTTATAATTTTTTGTGAGTTTAAGCTAATGGGTTTAAACTGACATTTAGCTAAATATGAATGTATAAAATGGTGAAAATATGACTTTAGAAAAGTAATCAATATTTCTTTTCTCTTAAATAAATAACCCAAATTATTGCTGCTAATTTTTAAAGTGTGACTTTACAAACGGGACTCCGTAGACGAAACGCAGACATTGGAAGTTGTGTTTTCGTGTTAACCTCTTTATTGCAACATGTCGCCATTTTGAAAGTCGCTGAAACAGAATAAACTGACTTAATGTTGCTTTAAACTTCTACAAGAAGAATCTTAGAATCTTTCATTTTTCTAATTTATTAAGAAAAAAAAATCAATAAAATAATTAGTTCTTTTTGATTTTTGTGGCTCATCTAAAAAGCTTGAAGGTTTGACATTGAATAATGTAAAAATCAGTAACACGTCTGCTGTTTGTGTGAAAACGTGGAGAATGAAGCTGATGCTGCTTGTTGCTGCATGTTTACCTGCTTTAAAGGAGAGTTCATCCGTCTCCTGACCAACATAATCGTACAGAGCTCTGACTCTCACGCCGCCAATCATCGCACTGAACAGGAAGAAACACAAAACTCATCACAACAACATGGAGAAAAACAGGCAAATATTACTCATCCATCCATCATCCATCCATCCACCAACCATCCATCCAACCCATCCATCCATCCACCAACCATCCACCATCCATCCATCCATCCATCCACCAACCATCCACCATCCATCCATCCATCCATCCACCATCCATCCACCATCCATCCATCCATCCATCCATCCATCCACCAACCATCCATCCATCCATCCACCATCCATCCATCATCCATCCATCCATCCACCCACCAACCCATCCATCCATCAACCCATCCATCAACCATCCATCCATCCACCAACCATCCATCCATCCACCCAACCACCCAACCACCCACCAACCCATTCATCCATCCACCATCCATCCATCCATCCACCATCCATCCACCATCCATCCACCCACCATCCATCCACCCACCATCCATCCACCCACCATCCATCCACCAATCCATCCACCAATCCATCCATCCACCATCCATCCACCAAAGTGAATAAAATGCTGTCTGTCTTTAAATTCCACTTTTTCATTTTATTCAGCAGCTAAACGACTGACCTCAAACGTCAAAACTGGTTTTGGTATAAATAAAGTAAGCCAACATTATGGTCTAATCCAGCAGAACAGGATTAGAGAAATGTCTGGATTAAATTTAAACACCAGGAAACCAACCAGTTTGACTGAATCTGTCATTTCTGCCATGAAGAGACCAAACAGCTGAATCATGTCCGTGACCACTACAGATCCACTAACCTCTTCTCTATTGTTCCTTTCTTTTCCACCTCCTTCTTCCCCTTTTTGCTTTTCTTCTCAGGTGAATAATCCTTTGAAAGATTTGAATAAAGTTTCATTTAAAGCCACAGAACTGAACTTTGCTCTAAAACACAGAAACGTTGGAGCGGATGAAACACCTGGAAGTGAGGCCAGTCGGTCGGCATGCCGGGTCCGTGAGTGTTTTTCCACCAGCGGAGGTCCTCTTGCTCGTCGATGCCCATCAGGGTGTTGTGCAGCTCGCTGTACACGGCAATCACACTGAGCGGCGAGTGGGGGAGAAAAATTGATCATCGTAAAACAAATTAAAAAGCATTAAGTCGATGTAGTATCTCCCCTACTCCTGCCCTGCAGCTGTGGTAAATGTTTGAAAAGTAATTAAATGGCTGTTTTATCTGTGATTCTCCATTAAGAGACTTGGAGTCACTGAGAAACACTTAGGCAATAACATGAAGTGGAACAATTTTTTAATCAGCGTTCAGTTAAGTTTGATCTAAAGTCACCACAGTCATGCACCAACCGTGGAGAAACAAAAACAAATAAATCACAAATTCATGTTTGACACATCAGAGAACCAAACGCAACACTGTGACTGCATACAAGCAGCAGAAAATTACCACAATAAAGTCAAAATAATGACAATAAAGTCAAAAATAATGTGAGATTAAAGTCAAAATAATGACAATAAAGTCAAAATAATGACAATAAAGTCAAAATAATGACAATAAAATCAAAATAATGACAATAAAGTCAACATTTCCAAGAATAAAGTTGTACGAGTATAAAGTCATGATATGAGAATAAAGCCAAAATAATACAAGAATAAAGTCATGAGAATTAACTTATAATATTTAGAGAATAAAGTCAGTTTTCTAATAATAAGGTAGAAATAATGAGAATAAAGTTATGAGAATATCATATTTCCAAAAATCTTCTTATGTCTTAATCCTCAAGTCTTTTTAACATTTTCTTATTGCAGCCCTAATACGCTGTCAGATATTTTTTACATTGTTTATTCAGTTTTATTTTGAAAATCAGGAAACCGGAAGTCGCTGGCACTTCCTGTTCAGCAGTGCACCACTAGGGGTCGTTTGCAGCTTTTCTTTAAACACAGCACAGCCTTTGAGTTAATAAAAATGTTTATTTTACACAAGGAAGCTTATATCTACAACATACAACAAATTTTATTTGAATAAATAAAATTATGTGATTATTTAAATGTTGTGTCTGACGTGTTAGCATATGTTAGCGTGTCATTTCAGCATCTTGAGGTGCTTTATTTTTTTATTCTGACCAGTGAGTGCTGAATAAAGCAGAGTAATGAAAACCATTCGGGCCTCATCACCGGGTCGGAGCGGGAGCAGCTCACCTCTCGTTGGTGGTGACGTCCAGGTGCTTGTGGATGGACAGCAAAGCTTCTTTGAGGAACACGATCCTCCTTCGCTCCTCGTCCTGGGATTGGTCGAAAACAGACTCCATCTCCTCCATGTAGCGAGGAACGTAGCGGTTCACCTCCTCCAGGACTTTCTCATAACGAGCGCGGACCTAAGATTCAGCCAAAGCAGCAACAACTACATATAACTGAAACGATTAATCGCGATTAATCGATTATTGAAATAATCGTCAGGCCATTTAGTAATTGATTAATCGTTAACTGGAGTATAAAGACTCAAAAAAAAAAAGGTAATTTACTAAAAGAATAACATTTTCAGAGCAGCGAAAATTATACAAAGTCTATTTAAATTTTATAAATTATAAATTAAATTATTATAAATTTTGCTATTTATTGTATAAAAATGCATAAGTGGTTAAAGGAGAAATATACAATTGTTTTTTTAAATAAAATTAATTGTCAGAATAATCAATTACTTAAATAATCCTTAGTTGCAGTCTTAGATTAGAGGCTAAAAAATTTTTATTTTAACATTTGTTTTTTTTTCTGTAGTGTGCTTTTTAGTGTTTTAAACGGTCAGATGTCTTTTCAGGCAAAATTTAATGTTTTAACTCTAAATATGATTTAAAAAATTAAGAAAAAATAAAGATAAAACACAGGCACAACATTCATGCTAGTGCAGCTTTAAAAGTAGTGAGTCAATGGTACAATAACAGAAAGATGAACATTTTAATCTCAGATTAAAGTTTTATGGTTTTGAAAAAAAAAAAAAAAAAAACTTTAAACACCAACTAATTATAGAGAAGAGACTCAACTTTTACTGCTATTACAGACAGAAACTGTTTGCATGTTGCCCCCCATTCAGCCATTAGCCTTTGTTGGTTTTGGAGCACTTGATTTGCTGTTATGAGCCATTTTTATTACCGAGTGGGCGCTCCGGGTTGAACCCCCATCTGTGAAATTAATGGACAACCTGCTGTCCTTCCGCAGTTTTAATAGCGTCAGTCTTCACAGAAAATTACAGTGTGTATTTGACGCCACACAAGGACTCTGAATTTAATTTAAAATGTGATTCATCCTCATCTGTTAAACTCATTTGCCTCCTAACTTCAAAATTCAAAGTAAAAAGAAAGGGGATGATGCACGTTACTCACCTTCTCGGCCTCCTGCTGAGCCAGTTCTCGCTCCTCTTGGATCTTTTTCTGCTTGTCAATAGAAACGTCTGGGTTTCCCTGAGCCTGAAAGTCTCTCTCCTTAGCGGCGTGCTCCTTACGGCTCACCTTATGGTACGCCCTCCTAGCTTTGTCCAGCTGTGGACAAAAAAAAAAAACAGATCATTTGGTGACATAATTGTTACATAAGGCACAAAAGCATAACTCTGATTAGAAGAGAAGCCAATGTAGCCAAGAAAACCTGTAAAATTAAAACAATATTACTACAAATTGTAGTTATTTTACAATAACAGTTGCAAGAGATCGATTTCTCCAATCATAAGTTGTTTGTATTCTACAACCAGATTCATTGAGGTTTTAAATCATTGGTGGAAGGAACTGCAAGGACCTGAGACTCTACTTTTCACATGTTCTTTATGGGTCAAGGGTGTTCCTCAAGGCTCTAAACTCGGCCCAGAATCCTTTGGCAACATCTTTCAGATACATTTGTCATTATGCTGATGACACTGAACTCTTTTTGCATCACATCGGAACCGCATACAGGACATCTGCAAGTTTCATGTAAGACTTTTAGCGCCACCTTAAACAAAACTGAAGGATGAAAAAACAATAAGTTTAGGGTCTTGTTGGGGGATGCTACTGTAATGTAGTGGCAAGCTGAAAAGTTAACAGAAGTGAGTCAGTGGTGAAAACAAACATCATCCAGCCAATATCCAGCCATGACACAAAAAGCTAAAACCAGTGAGTTTTACTACAAATTACAGTTATTTTACAATAGTTGCTGCAAGAGATTTCTGTAGTTACAAGTAGTCGTTTTGGTGGAAGGAACTGTGTGACCTGAGATTCTAGTTTTCACATGCATGTCATGTATCAAGGGTGTTCCTCAAGGCTCTGGACTCGGCCCAGTTTCCTTTGGCAACATCTTTTACATAGATTTCTCATTATGCTGAAGACACTGCAGTTTTTTGCGTCGCACCTGCAGGTTTCAGAAAATCAAATTTAAGACTATTTAAGCCCTTTTTGAAAGAACCATGAATAAAATTAAGGCTGAAGAAACTATAAATTTAGAAGGTTGTTGAGGGATCTTAACGTAATGTAGAGCCAAGCTGAGAAGTTTGAGTATTTTTGCACATAACGCACCAAACCTCGTCTGATGTTAACAACAGAAGAGAGCCTGTGGCGAAAACCATGTCATCCAAATAACTGTCCATAAAATTGCACGTACGCAAAAAAGCGTAAGTGCAAATTAAGCTTTTACTGGTTTTTACTAGAAAACCAGTAAAATTAGCAAATATGACCAAGACTGACAGTTATTTTGCAACAAGAACTGAAAGAGATTGCAACTACAATTGTTACCTAACTAGTAGGAGTATATTAGCAAGTAGTGCTAGCATTGAGCCAAAAAACATTCTGAAGACGTCTGGACACAAATCAAATGTTTGCCCAACAAAAAATAAACTAGATAGAATATCTGAGACCAAGTTGTCCTGCTGTGACAAAATTCAAGAGATGTGATGAATGTGTTTAATTTTGATTTTTGTAATAAATTCAAGGTATTTAAGGCCTTAATTTTAGACAAATTTAAGATTTTTTTAAGGATGCTACTTGTGTTTACCTTATTCTAGATGTATATAAACGTATTTAAAATGTATAGGGATGCCACTTTTTAGCCCAAAGTTATCAAATGTCACTTTTAACAGCAATAACTGTGGAATAACTATGTTAACAACAGACAATCTCATCTAGGACTCGTTTTTCAGTGGATTTCTTATTCACACGGGTCCTATATGTGAACGCTAGCTGGACTTAAAGTCTAAAGAAACAACTTAATCACAAATGTAAAAACATGGTTGTTTTCTTTTTAGAAAAAAAATAATCTTAAACGACTCCTCTTTTCAACAGAAGAATTTCAATATAATATATACACTTATATTTATCGGAGAGAAAATAAATGGGAAAGAGAGATCGCTTCAGAAAGGACACATTCAATGTTGTCATGCCCTGAAAGAGAAAACTACATGATTTGAGAGGCAATTAATACATAAACATAATCCGTTAACAAGAAATGTCATTTACATCAGCTGGGAGGTTTTAATGATACACTGCAAAGGTCAACTTTTTTAAAAGGCCAAGCTCATGGTGACACAGCTCAAGAATGATTACAGTAATTTTCAGAGCAAATATAAAAGATTAAATTCATCATATGCTTAACAACATGAGCTGCAAACTCAAGCAATTAATAAATGTTGGTTTCAACCTCTCAAGCAGGAAGAAAATAATAATTATTACACGTAAAACAACAGTATTAGAAGAGTTGGTAGTAACTACAGTAGTTACATTTACTTGAGTAAAGATTTTGATCAAATTTGCTTTTAGGAGTATTTTTACTACTCTGTGCTTTTTACTTTTACTTGAGTAATAATAGGTTTGAGAGAAGGTAATTTATGGTTGTTACAGGTAAATTAATATCAGATAAATTAAGCGTAGCTAAAAAACTCAGCTAAACTCAGCTAAAATCAGCTAAGCCAACCTACAACAAGATCAAATCAGCTTAAATAACATTAATCAATCCAGTGTACAGCACACAAAGCTAAAACAAGCTAAGATCAACTAAGACAAACTGCAATAAAATGACTTAAAGTCAGATAAAATAAGTTAAAATCAGCTAAACTAAGCTAAGCTAAATGAAAATGAACTAAACATGAATATTCTAGAATAAGATCAAATCAGCTTAAACAAGATAAATCCACCCAGACAACAGCACAGAAACTAAAATAAGGTAAGATCAACTAAGACAAACTAATAAAATAACTTAAGATCAGATAAAATAAGCTACGCTAAAACCGCTAAACTAAATTAAGCTAAGCTAACCTAAAATAAGCTAAACCTGCACAAACTTACCTCAATGATCCTTTAGGAAACAAACTTTGTTTGACGTAAATCCTTAACATTTTGTATTAAGAAACATTTTGAAGTATTTCTTAGTAATTGTTCTAAAGATTGTAGTAGCTGCAACATGTAAAATATCTAAATTAAGTTACTTCTATTTGAATGGCCGTCTTTCATTTGCTAACATTTTTGACCACTCTACCCATCTCTATTACAGACTATATTGTAAAAAATGGTCCCAGTTTAAATTTGAATTGAATTTTACCTTCTTAAGCCGTTTCGCCCAGGGCTTCTGAGCGCGTGCAAACCCGGTCTCAATGTCCTGGGACTCCTTGAAGCCTCCAAATAACTTCTTGTGAAAGGTGTCCTTCTGCCAGGTTCTGACCCGGTCTGCGTCTTCCGACACCAGGGAGCGACAGATGGAGGCGTGTAACGAGGCCAGCCGGTCGGCGGACGACAGGAAGCACTGCCAAGCTTTCAGTAGTGACCCATACAGAGGACCTAACGGAGGAGCAGGAGGGTTTAGCTTTCCTTTCATGCATTCATTATTTGCTTTGCAGAGGCAACACTAACTGGAGTCCACTACTGGTTTCCACTTGTTGCTCCATTCGTCGAGCTGCTGGGCGTACTGCCTCTCCACGCGGGCTCTCTCCTGGAAACACGCCACGATGTCGTTGCAGGCCTGGAAGGAATCTTCTGTGCGCTTCACGGTGGGATGATAGTTCCCAGGCTGTCACGATGCAGAAAGAGGAAGAGGGAAGGTTGAATGGACGACAGCTCATCTACCAAGTCCATTAGATTAAAATGCAACAATTAATTTTTATGAAATTTGTATATCAACAAAGAACCAAAACATAAAACAGTTTCAGATTGTTGCTTAAATTAGCTACTATAAAAAAAATTAGTTCAGATTATTTTACTGTATTTTATCTGAACATTGGCTTGGATTAATTTAGTTTATCATTGTTATTATATTGTTTTATTTTATCTTACAATATTTTATTTTTTTTGTCTCATCTTGGAAAACAATTGATGACTCAAAAAAATGGAAATAGTTTTTTTTTCTTTTAATAAGGTTACAACAAAAACAAACCAAGCAATTCTATGCTGATATAAGACAAACTGAAATATGATAAATGCCACTAAAAAAAACAAAGCTGAATTAAATTTAACCGAGGTAAACTGTGAGAAATTAAGATAAATTAACGTATTTATGATAAAATAAGATCAAATAAATTAAGATAAGCTAAATTAGCAACGCTAAAATCATCTGCCATAACCCAGATTAAGATCAAATCAGCTAAAGTAAGAAAGCGACCAACATATGTCACCCAATAAATAAGCTAGAAAAAATAAGCTAAAATATGCTAACCTAAGCTAAGCTAAATTAGATAGCATTGAATAATATCAAATCAGCTAAATTAAGTTAAGTTAATCGACCCCACCTACAGCACACAAAAATAAAATAAGCTAAGATCAACAAAAACATGCTGTAAAAAATTACTTAAGATCAGATAAAATAAAATAAGCTAAATCTGCTAAACCAAATTAAGCTAAGCTAAAATCAGCTACACTAAATAACCCAGAATAAGATTAAATCATCTAAATTAAGCCAAGATCTTGGACAACAATTGATGACTCAAAAAAGATAAAATAACTGAAGATCAAATAAAAAAAACTTGGGGAAAATCCGCTAAACCAAAATAAGCTAAGCTAAAATCAGCTAAACTAACCTTTATTTATCTGATTTGGTCAGATAAACAAAGCATACAGCAAACAAATCTAAAATAACCTAAGATCAAATAAGATAAATAACTTAAGGTCAGATAGATTAAGCTAATCCAAATTTGTCTGATTTAGCTAAACCAAATTAAGCTAAGCTAACCTAAAATTAGCTCAATCTGCACAGATAAGAGAAGCTCACCTGAACGACCCTCCAGAAAACAGTAAACTTTGTTTAATACTTTATATTAACAAAAATTTCAAACCATTTTAGTAATGTGACATGCTATAGCGCCATTTGACCCCATTTCCTGTGGTGAAGTGACCATATAAGGACCAAAGCGCGAGGCCCTGAGCGCAATAACACGTCTGTTGTTTGTAGATGTGGAATTTGGAAATATCTGCTATTTTCCTGGCAGCCGCCTTCAGCTCCGGCTCCGCTGCGCTCTTCACTTCCTGTCAGACTGACACGAGTCGACAGCTGGTTAAAAAGACACCTCACATCGCGCCTTGTCACTGTTTGTTAAATCATCGCGCTGCGTGTAAATACGCGTGTGAGCCGGTTCGTCTGACCGCCTCGCCTGTTTAAACAGATGTTCCTAATCACGCCGGTGACGCAGCGCCTCTCGGTTGAGCTGTACACGTTGGCGCTCACAGCTAATTATAGCAGCCATATTGAATTCCAGGCATGTAAATAATCCTCAATGTGTCTGCAAAGATATGGATTTAATCAGACACTCTTTACTGCATTAATCCTTCCTTATTGTATTTTATAATAAACACTCAAATCTCTTATTTAGTAAGTTGTGTTATAATTAAAACCACTTGGGGTCTTTTGCATCCATGCCCTCCCCTTCCGTCTCTTTTTCTCCTCATTTACTTATCCTTTCTTTTTCTTTGCCTCTGTTGTGGTTTCCAGCAACTCTCCTTTTCTTTCTGGTCTGTGCATTAAGCAGAAACAGCTGAGGAATCCGGTTTGAGGCCAACAGCAGCGCTGCAGAGACCCAGTTGGCCGGTTTCTGAGGCAGATCTAATTCTACTACAGCCAACAAAAAGACGTGTCAAACAAAGACGACCAAGCGTGTCGAATTACTCTCCTTGTTTTTACAGAAAATATACAACACAGCATTTAAACTTACAGTACTGCAGGTTCTTGCGATAATGATTGTGATTATTGATTTTCCTTAAAATATTGTTTGAAAAATGTACTTTTTACAGTGAAGAAATGTAGCAGCTTGCATGTGGAAGAACTGAAGGATAACAAAATGTTGCATAGTGTGTACAAGTGACAGCGACCAGAGGGGAATAAAAATTACATATTTTACGGCTCGAAATATTTTATTTCTATACTTATTAAATTTATTTTTATACTCTCCAAACTGAACTTGGAAAGAATTGTTTTCAGCTTTCAGTTGCAGAATTACATGAACTTAAAGGTTTTGTTGTCTCTAAATGTTTTTAAGTTTGTTCTTACTGATTTTGAGAAGAAATAATCTGTAAATGTTTTAACTGAGGAATATTTTAATTTGTTTATAATGGTTTTAATTTGTTTTAGTTCTGCAAGTCAGGATTTTCTTACAAGAGATTTTTAATCTCAATAGGATGTTCCTGGTGAAATTAAGATTAAATAACTTTTTTAGAGCAGATATAAAAAGGCAAAATCTGTCAACCTGTGTTATCTTTGGTATTTTCATTGATTCAGAGTTTTGAAACAAAAACAAAACACAGCAACCAGGGATGATTTTAGTTTGAATCAAACTAAACGCTTTCCAAACCTGCTTAAGGTTGAGCGATTTTGCAAACTTGATCTACTCTGTTTCACATTTGCAGCGTTCTGGCAGGCGGCCGTAAAGCGTGGCAGCAGGACGACAGAGACAGGAAGAGGTCTGGAAACACAAAAACCCAACGGGAGACTTCCTAAATTACAGGAGGAGAGAGATCAAAGTGGGGCAGCCCCAGTGATCCCAGTAAGCAGCAGCAGAAACCAGTCCAAACACTCAATATTCACCCACGATCAGGTACAACCTAGTTTGAAAATATGACATGGTTTAGATTTCTTTTGTTTTCTTAAATGTTTCAGATGATGTCAAAAAGTAATTACCCCCTAAACCTGATAAGCTTTTGTATGAGTTTTGTGTTTTACACCAATGTGGAGAAATTTTATCTCTTTTTTGGCCAAAAATGTTTAAATTCAGCCACAATAGAAGATTTGCAAGCATAAACAACTATTATGCAAAGTTAACTTTCTTTCTTCTTTTTGGGTCTCAACTGCTTCTAAAATCAGCCCAGGCACTTGAGTTTTGTTGTTGACATACCAGCCAGAAACCACTTGCTGCTTTCTTGTTGGTTGCACAGGAGGCACTACTAATGCTTTTCAAAGATGTGCGTTTGTATAATTTTGCATCTGTTTGCAGCCATTTTCACGTGAGTGTAACCGTTGATTTGGGGGCGTGGCCAGCAGCAGCTTATTTTGATTTAAAGTGACTAGACACCCTGAAACAGCTCATTCTGAACTGAGCAGATAGAAATCTCATTATCTAAGATTGATTTTATACAAAAAATAAATGTACTGAACATGATTTGTTTCAACCTTTGACCTAATCTAACCTGTTTTAGGAAGCATAATTGGTCACCAATTGGATGTAAACCCAGACTTTGACTAGAACATTTGAAATCTCATTATTCTTTGTGAAACATTTTAAGATGGTTCTGAATAACCAAAGTAAACTTGAGTTCAGGCTCAGGATCTGATGGCTGGATATTTTCCTCCAGGGTTTTCTGGTAGAGAGCTGAACATCCATAAATTACAGGAAGTCGTCCAGGTCCTGAAGCAGCAAACCAGACACGGTTTGGCTGTTGGTATGTTGTTTGTTCCTGAAATGTTGTTAATTTTTACAACAGTCGCAATGGGACACATGCTTTCTAAAGAGGGTCAACCTGTGTCTCATCAGTCTGGAGAACATTCTTCTAAATGTTTTTGGTGACTATTAAGCTAATTTGTTTTTGTTATCAGTTTGACGGGCCTTTGTAATGTTTTTGTTCTGCGTGGTTTTGGTCTTAGAGTTCTCCATTTTTGTCCCATTTCTATGTTTTAGTCACAAATCGTTTCATGTTTTCTCTCACTGTGGTTCTCTGGAGTCTCAAATATTCAGAAATGACTGCAAACATTTCTAAGCTGATAGATGTCGACGTTGTTTCTCATCTGTTGTTTAGGGGATATAATGTGTTGTTTTTTGAGGTTTCTTGACCTACTTCATGCTGTCAGAAAGGTTCTGATTGGGGGATTTCTTGAGTCTATAAGTCTGGCAACGAAATTGAACACAGCTTACAAAAAAAATGTGCTTAACGCTGGATAATTTCTGATTTAAAAGGGGAACCATTACCTTTCGTCACATAAGTCAAAATACATTTTCAACTCAAACTTATGTGGTTGAAAAAAATATTTATAAAATCAAAACACAGACTATGAAGTCATTTTTTACTCAACTACAAACCTGAACTATTTTAAATTAAACAAATAATCAGATTTTTTTGTAAGACCCAAAAATGTTTTTTTCTTACTAAATGAACGGCAAACTGTTGATTATTATTCTGGACTTGATTGAAGAAAACTGAAAAATATTTTGGCCGTAAAAACAAGGTCTAGGTCAGTCTTTATTTGAAAACACTTTCTGTACTTAGCCAAGTTTTAATACAGTAATTAAAAGCAGATTTGGGTGCACAAGGTGTATTTTAGTGTGCAAGTTAGTTACCATGACAGCAGAAGGAAATTATAAAGCTGGGAAAAGATGCTAACTTTGGTTTACATCCAACATTTTTTGCAAGCAAATTTTAAATTAAAAGTCGTTTTGTGTTAATTTATTTAATTCAATCTTGAGTTGTGGTCAAGGGGACCGTGCAAAATCAGTACGGGGGCCGCAAATGGCCCCCACGCCCTTTTTGAACACCCTCGGTTTAGATCATTTACAAAGCAAAGAAAAGATGACATAATATAAAAACTGTATTAACTAGAGTTATTTTTGTTGGCTATTAAAAATTATTTTATGATGACATTTTATGAAAATGCACAGTGATGAACTAATTCAAGCGTGTAACTTTCACCTTTTGTGTAGAAATCTGTAAAAATTAAATCCTGTTTAAATATGCAGAACTGCTGCAAGTAAGCACAAGATTTGCCAAAATTAATAATAAGAAAATCTTCTAATTAAGGCAGTTCTGGAAGCCTAGAGGTTACTGCTGACATTTAAAAGTGGAGATAAAGCCTTATTTCTGAAGGTCTGCTCCCTGAGCAACAAAACTATTTGTTCTGTTTTGACTGGAAGTAACACAGCCTTCAGACCGAGAAAGGGAAACCATGTCTCCCAGTCCCTCCCCACACACACACACACACACACACACACACACTGCACATACCATCCAGAAGCTGCGATGGTTGACATCCTCGGGATTGTTTTCTGATGAGGACGTCGACATCGTGGTCTCTGGGAAAGTAAAAAAGCATCTCAGATTAGTTCTGACTGTGTTGTCATGTTTATCTGCAAACTGATTCTGAAAAAAAAAAAGAAACAGCTTAACTGCACACAGAGGAACATTTTTATATGAAAATGCTTCATACACGACAAAATAAAACAGGGAGTACTTTTAAATCATTTTAATTGTCTTTATTTTGATATTCTGAACATTTAAGATGTAGCTTTATATTTATTTATATTTTATGTAGCTTTATATTTATACTCCATTGTCCAACTAGTAAGAAAAATGCCATAGTTCTCTAATTTGCAAAGTTAGACAAAAAATAGCTTTGAGATACTTAGCTTGTCATAACAGAGAAAAAAAATAGTTTTATTTTTCAGTCATCATGTTAATCATTCATTTATTAACGTCACATTTTCAAACTTAGTACTTAATTTGTGAGCTGAATATTTTATTTACAAACTACATGTTTAACTCAGTTAACTATTTAGCTCAGAGCTAAATAGTTAACTAATGCAAAATTCAGTTTCCGATAACCGGAAGTGAACTACAACTATCAAAATAAAAGCGGGGTAACTTCTGCTGGCGTGGCTGATTCGCTGCTAATGTTGCTCATCATGTAATCGTTGTTTCTTTTCCTCTCGTCATATACAATATTTCAGCTTAAAACACAACATGGCCCGTTTTAATGGCATTACTGACGTCTACAGCAGCACTTACATGCGGCCGCTCAGCAGCAGGAAGTTCGGAAGACACCCCTCTTATTTTGATAGTCCACTTCCTAAATATTTGGCTAGCGAGCTAAATGTTTAGCTTCAAACGAAATATTTATCACAGTTACTAATTAAACATTTAGTTTGAAACTGTGACATTAATAAATGAATAAATAACATTGTTGAAAATAAGTTTAAAAAATATTCACCACTTTCCTAAATAGCCCAAATTATTGCTGTTAATTTTTTGACTGTGTAGATTTACACAGTCGACATGTGTCAGACTGTCACTCTATGTTAAGTCAATGACTAATGAGTCATGAAACCTACTGCTTTCCCTACCAATAAAACTTTATTAGCTACCACTCGTTTTTCTACCAGCACAGCAGAAATACGGCAGTTTAACTCCTGCAAAACTAGAAACCAAAAGCTACTGCCAGTATAGAGTATATTTGCCCTACAGCTGTTTTCTAAATGCAACTCTAAAACTTTAAACAACTATTCAAAGCAAACACCGCCAGCTGGTAGAACGACATTTCTCACTTCACCAGGAAGTCAGAAACCCAGCTTACAGACCATTGCTCTCCGTTCAGGCCGATATGAGGAAACTCAGCTGTTGCAACACATGTCAGTTCCTGAGTCATATAGTGGAGGTTCTGTGTGCAAGATAAAGAGCTGGAGCCGCTGTTGGAAGATGATTTGCGTTGTAAATTTGAACCTCGGGCGAGTTTTACAGTAAACGGGAGGCTGCTAATAATGAGCTCTGACGACTACACTGAGAAGGAGCCTCCCAGCATTCCCAGCTTTGCAACATGAGCCATCCGAAAATAAATTGGGGCTATGACTGAACTCATCCCATCTTTCACAAACACTTCTTTACAGTTGTGCACATGCATCTTTTTCTACAAACACAAATAAACAGTTTTTGCTCCTATATGGTGTATTTGCAGTCTGAAGGTAGAGAAATTAGGTTAAACATTTAAAAATGTAGCTTAGTGGCAGGATATGTTAGGGAACTACTTGGAAGTGGCAACAACAGAGGTGTTACACTGAAAAGTGGAAGTAATTCACACTCAAAAAACACATTTTCCATCAAGGTTCTCCAAGATTCTTGAAGATTACATTAAAAAAGCCCTTTCATTTTCTTTCATCTTCTTTCTTGCAGTTATTGCACAACAACTTTGGCAAACAACAAGAAAGAGAAGTAAAATAAAGCATCTTTCAGTATGATCTACCTCAACAAGTCGTGGGTCGGTATTCGATTCTCATGGTTTGATAGCCAAGTTCTTACATTATCTTTGTCTTGACACAAAGATCTGAAGCAAAAATGTCAAACATGATCGTATTTTTACAAACCAAATTGTTATTTTTTCTTTAAATCTGAGCTGCATGGTGGCGTCATTTTGCAAGAAGACCCTAGTCTGGGATCTTTCTGCTTGGAGTTTGTATGTTGTCTCCATGGTTGTGTGGATTCTCCCCAGGTACTCCTCTCACAATCCAAAAACATGACACTAAATGTGTTTTCACACCTGACAGTCCAGTAGACTTGGTTCCATTGGGGCCCAAATTTGCAGCATTTGCTACATTTTCAGCTGCTGTGGTTCTCTTTCACACCGAGTCAAACAAATCAAAGCCTTTGAAAAACCTCGCTAAGAACATCCAGAACCGCAGAAGGAAATGAGACAAAAACCTCTGAAGAAGACGCTCAGTTCAATTTCCTTCTTCAGGAAATGTAAACAAAAAAGGAAAACGTCAGATTTTAGAGGTTGTAGAATTTCTCTTTTGGCTTTAGTTAAAGATTACTAGCCATTTCTCCTGCTAGCGATGGACTCTTGACTTTGTTTAGTTGTATTTACCCAGAATGCCTTGCGCTGTGGTCCACTTCCTGCTTTTGGAGTCCAGTTGATGTATACATTTGCACCAGAGTTCACTTCAACTGGACAGAGACCGAGGTTTCTAGGCAAACTAGAGTTCACTGTTTTGGTCTGGTCAAGAGTTTGATTGCTCTTTCACATCTCCGGCAAGCAAACGAGAGTTTGATTAAAGCTGACTTAATTTTTGATCTTCAGCCAACGTTTACGTCTGGACTGACTGCGTCTCGCTTCTTTCAGTGCAGAACGATGACGAATGTCTCACATCAATAATGCAAAAGTCGCTTTGAAAACAATCGGACACGTATCTAATTTAGTTCCACATATGGAAGTGGGACAGATCGGAGTTTTTGGAGGTGAAAAGATCGGATTTGTGCCGTTCAGACTCCGATAAAAATGTTGGATTTGGGTCGCATTTGCCTGCTGTGTGAACGTAACCTAAGTTCCATCAACTGAAAGATGGTGTCCACTGACCTATGACCTTAGTGACAGAAAGTCACTATGATAGTTGAGGTTTTTACCAACATTATTGCATAAATAATAAAGTAAGTTCATATTATGCATGTTATAGTTCGTGTTTAGTCACATATTTTTGAAACAGAAGGTTGTTTTGAAGAACAGGGCCGTCTTGTGTTGTGGTTTGCAGGGTGTGATTTTGTCCTCATATGAAAACAGAACCTTTTCTCAGTTTAATATTAGAGCAAGCAGTCGTTATGCCTTCTGGTGTTTCTAACCCACAGCTGCTGGTGAAGCTGAACTCCACCCAGACAGAGACGTCAGTTTTTTCCTCCCTGCAAACATCTTGCCTCTCCAGGCACACAATTAGATCCAATGATTTCCCTCCACGTCTCGCTTGTTCACGGGACATCACATGCTCCGCCGCTGAGGCTCAATCTTCTCCGCCGCTGGGGAGGGGGGTTACACAACGCAGAAAGCTGCAGGAGATCGCAGAAATAACGAGCAGGCTGCCTTTTAACCCCTGACCTTCACTTCCTGAATGCTTTCCCAACGTTGGCCGCCTCTCATCGGGGTATAGCGGGGTTCCCAGGAGAACCCAAAGGTCGTGGAGTTCTGCCCCTTTGTCTTCCTCTACCAATTACGTCCAACTATTCTGCAAAGTTTGACGCAGCTTTTCAGAAGCATTAAAGAAGAACTTTCTCCTTAAATTGGTGTCTTAGTCAAACTGATATTATAAACAGAACTTCATCGCTTCTTTCAGGAGGTTAAAGACCCTGCAGGAGGAGGGAACTGACCCAGATTCCATGATCCTGATAACTTTTGAGCATAAACATAACCATGTTTGGAGTTTCCATCCTTTCACTGCAGAAACCTCAATAAATCTTCATGCTGCTTCAGTACAATGAAGGTTTATGACTTACCCCTGTCTTTTTTATCCTCACTTTTTGCATTCCCAGAAAAGGAATTTGCTTCCCTACTACTTCTTTTCTTCAAATGCCCATTATGGATCCAGACATTTGAATTTCTTGAGATCTTTGGAGTTGTCAAAGTCCATACGAAGCTCCAGGCAGAGCAAAGTCTCCCCCCCTTTTGAATCCTGGCTCACACTTTCGTTCCCTCCCTCTGTCCTCGTTTCATCTGTCACGCATAACTCTAGACACACACACACACACACACACATGTTGCATGCAGGAAATATATAGCAACAAATGGACGGGGAGCAGAAACAGGAGCCTCGTCACTCCAGGAGATCCCTTCTAAATGAAAACCATCAGAGCTCTTTACCTCTTACAGCAAAGCAGACGTTCCCGATTCACTTTTTTTCCTCCTTCTTCTTCTCCAGTTAGTCTCTGAAATCTTCTCCACGCTGTCTCCACTCCTCCTCTTAATCCTCTCCAGCGCTGATTTTCCACCCGTCCAGAACGCTGCTGCTGCTCTTCCCCTTTCTTTGCCCCACTGTTAATGTCAATGTTCTTTCCCTCCTCCTCCTTTCTTTTCTTCCCTCCCCCATTTTACTAAACCTGTCTCCTCCTTTTCTCACCAACACAGCTGTAGAAAGGTTTTTCTCCTGTTCATTGGACGTCACCACTTGTTGGAGGTTGTCTCTTTGATTTAGTGAACTTTGGGTGTCTGAAATAAGCTGATTCACCAAACTGGATTTAGTTTTTGGTTGTGCACCAGCAAAAATACACATCTGTGCTTTAGTTTATCCCCTTACTCCCTCTCTCATCCACATTCCTCTGGGACTTTTAGGAAGGCCAGCCATCACAGCTGGATGTTACGTCTGGTTTTCGTATATAAATATATACTTCTGAGACGCTTTAAAGTGAAACAACTGCACACACTCACATATTTCTGACTTTGTGGCAATTAGTCATGACATTTCCACCTGCCAGGGCATGCAGGTAAATAACTAGACAGGTGTGTGTTGCTCAACCTGCTCTCAGGAAACCTATAATCAACTCTGGAAGGACAGTAGAAGGAAACGACAACATGAGGCGGGAGAAAAAAGGTCAAAATGTGAAATTTACTCTGTCCTCCACACTTACTGGCACTCATGTCCTTCTTTTCTGTCATTTCAGTACACTAAATATTGTTTAAAAATGGAAAGTTATCGATTAACAAGTTAATCTAGTGCTCTTAGAAGATGTATAAAGAATTTTAAAATAGAGGTACATCATTATATTTAAAAATTTGTGTCAGCTGTGTTAAATACTGACTAAATAAACAGAAAAATGTGGATATTTCAGCTGGTTAACGTTAAACAGCCCTTAAAATCAACCCTGCTTATTGGCGCCATGTCTTATATTTTTTTTGCTTTATATCCTCAGTTTTTTGTTTAAACGTCCACAACTTCGCAGCAAATCTGTAAGTTATGGTTGAGAATTTGTTGGCAACTCCGCAGTTTGTCGAGTGTTCAATATTTCCAAACATTAACGGATAAAGTGGATCTTACATCCCACACCGGGCTCCGTTTGGACCGTTTCTCCTGGCGCGCTGGGAAATCGCCGCCATCTTTGTTTCTGAATCAAACGGCACCGCTTTAAGGACGACCGGCGGCGCCCTCTGCTGGATGGATGTCAAACTACAACACTGGAAAAATAAAATCCAAGCGGACTTTATTAATTAATCGATTTTGGTTTACATGCCAAATCCCGAGTCATGCAAAAACGTTGAATTATTATTATTATTATTATTATTATTATTATTATTATTATTATTATTATTATTATTAGTTTTTGGGCATTTCTGTGTTTATTTAAAGGAAGTCACAAATTACTTTCAAACTCCATGACTAACCTACAAAAACTTTTTTCTTCATCTTATTAAAATTGCAGTTAATGATAATCCACATTTCAATGAGGGATTTGAGGGGATATTATTCTTAAAGCTTGGATGAAGGCCACAATAAACCTAAGGCACGTAATCCTGATTAAATACGTGATTTCACAAGAACAGATAACTGCCTGTGTTTTTCTAAGAATACAGATATTTTTTGGGGAAAGGAGCAGAGAAAAGCAAGCCAGTTTCTGCTGAACAGGATTGTTAAGGCGCCAGGTGGTTTTAGCTGCAGCAGCCCGGCATGTTGGTCGTACAGATGTCACATCGTCCTGATGTTGGAGCCACTCTGACAAGTAGATTTAATACATCCTGAAGAGGACAGCAGTCTATCACAGGAGATAAACAACCACTGACACATACCAGCGTGATTCAGAGCCTTCACTTAAACCAACAAGGTTTTGGCTTGAGGGATCCAGAAATCAGACATGTTCACTACCTTTTTATTACAACATTATAATATAGAACATTCACTTCTTCTCTACACAAAGTTTAATGTTAATTATTCTAATATACGATCATAATCAATTAATTTGAATTTATTTCAGTAGCTTAACTCATTAAGTTTGTACCACACAAACTGATGTTTCAAGCCTTTATTCCTGGAAATTACAATGATTTTCCGCTGTAAATATGATTAGTATATTACAGCAGACTAATTAAAAAAACCCATTTCAATACAGAAGTATGGGCTTAATGAAAAGTAGTTTTAATACCTGGTTAAATGTAATTTTCCAAAAGTACTTTTAATCAAGCTAACGAGCCTCATCAGAAGCATCTTCTAATTTACTGAATATGATTTTATATTCGAGCGGGAGAGCGCGCCCTCTGGTGGTCAGAGAAAGTAACTTCACATAGAAACTGGTACACAGGGCATGAATTATAATGCATGAATTATTCACAAATGTTCTATTTTTAAAAAATAAAATAAAAATCAGACCGTTTAGATAGTATTTTTACATTTGTTTCTTTTTATTTGTTACAAAGTTAGACATCTATCACTGCTGCCTGCAGCTCCTGGGTCCTAATAGCTTTGGCTAAAAATGAAAAACGACCAGCAAATGTTTGTAAATTTTTAAATCAACAACAATCACAGGTCTTCACCAATTGTTCAGTTTGTTCTTGCAATATTTGCATTTAATTTCCACAAAGAATGATCCTTAAAAAATATTAAATATATATACTTAGATTTGTTACATTTTTGTCTTGAGGTTAGAACTTATGTTTATTTTTCTAGCCCACAAAACAAAAACTTAAATTTTAAGTTAATTTTTTTATTTAAATCCTAAAAATAGAAATAAAATTGTGGTTCTTTAAAAATTATAAATTTCCTGTGGTAGATATTTATCTAACCTTATAAGCTGTCTTTTTTCAAGAAGTCTCAAGACGTTTGCAACTCTAAAAGAAATTTAGTTAACTGGTGTGCAAATAATATAATAATAATATAACATCCTATGACAATAGTTATTTAATTCCCCCTGCGTCCAAAAAATAAATGCATATGTACAAATAAAACCGATTACACACAAGGTAAAAATGTTAATTAGTAGCAGTAATTTAGTAATTTGGTTTTGTTTGTTTAAAATCATAACAGTTAAACAATATCCACAAGATGTGGTTCGATTTTTTTGGATAGTTGTTGCAATTTTATTTAAAATTTTCTAAATATATATACTATAAATTATATAAATAAATGTATAATAAATATAAATAGCAAAACGTTTTGCTATTTATATAGACTCATCTGTTTTTATGCATTTAGTTATTTATTTCAAACTAATACAACTAAGTGGAAATTCACAAATAGTGTTTCTGTTTTATTTTTGTTCAGGGTAAATGTCTTATTCCTCCTCCCGTCCACCAGGGGGAAGTAAAGCGGAAGTTACGTTGCTGCCAGCAGTCAAACTGCGCAGCCTCCGTTCTGACCGGTCAGTAACTGTTGGTGAAGAGTCGGGGAACGGTTCACTTTTTGATGAGGAGGTAAATTAACATGACCTAGGTCAGAAATATTATATATTATTCACTGTAAGATTTCAAAATTGAGCGAATCTCCAGTTGTTACTCATCATTCGTAAATTGGCGCATTTTGGCATGTTTTTCCCGAAATCTAAATGCTTCGGTGGATAAATTGTAAGCCGAATTTAACTTGTTTAAGTCTTTATGTGAATTCAACAATCTCTACCTCACGGGGTTGATACTACGCGCTATGAAGGTAGTTAAATATAAAATTTGACAGTTTTTCTATGGAGACTGGTTTTCAACCACGTGCAGCTGACTCCACGTGTTTAGCATAAGCTGCTAGCATGCTAAGCTCAAAGTGCCAGTTAAACTCGAGCGATTTTTAGTCTCTGTTAGCTTTAAATTACGGTTTTCTGTGACTATTTAACATTTTCGACCCTCCTGTGATGACTTGCACTGGGCTCTGAGTCTGTATGGAGAAGATGTGCATCTTTGGCCTTGACAAGCCAGAGTTTCTGAGGAAAATAAAAGCTAAACCTTGTTGAGCTTCAGTGATCATACACCATAGAGTTAACTCTATCCTTTTTTCATTTGTAGGTAATGCAGAAATGATTTAAATGAAGATGGACTCTGCTAGGTGGGTCAAACACATATTCTCATTGGACTTGAGTCCAATGAGAATCTGAAAGCTTCTCCCCTGATGACTTGCACTGGGCTCTGAGTCTGTGTGGAGACAGAAGTGCATCTTTGGCCTTGACAAGCCAGAGTTTCTGAGGAGAAAAAGACTTCATGACGTCCTGCTAATGATTACAATCTCAAACTTACACTTTTCTTTTTATTTTTAGGGTGTGAATCTCTTGGAAACACGAGTAATTGAAGAGGTTTGTGTTAAAATCCATGTTGAATGTCTTGTGATGTTTGCACTGTTCTGTCTGTAACAGTCTAATAAAAAAATATTCAAATTATTTTATCTGCTTCCTTGTTGAATCATGAAATTTAATTTTGCTGGATTTTTTTCTTTTTAGACACCAAGATTCTGCAGACTTCGTCACCAAGTTGCGGCACATTTCAATCACTAAGACTGTTTGAAAATACTAAGTTATACATATTTATATTTGTTTATGTAATTAAAGGCACATTGTGTTTCTGTGTGCTCCGGTGGCCAAGCGATGACATTTCATTGCCAATTTTACTTCTGTTTCTTTGAGCAATGACAATAAAATAAATGCAAGTCTATTTCTTTCAGTTTTACTTCGTATGTATATAATTGTGGTTAATAAATAAAACTTGGATTTGAAATTTTGTGTACATTTATGTATTCTTCAATGTTAAGTTAAAAATTTATTTTAAACCTGATGGGAACTTATTGAATTCAGAAATAATTGACTAGAGCTGGACAGGCATCGTCTAAATTTTCTCCTAACATTGAATTAAGATTGTAGCCTGAAAACCAGTTTGTTTATATTTTTAGTTTTTGAGAATAAAGTGTCTTTTACAGAACAAAGTATTTCAGCAAACTACAACCTAAAAAGTAATATTTTTAACTCAGACCAGCCAGACAAAACGTAAGAGCTGAAAATAAGACAACTTATAATTTAAGATAAATATCCGTTGTCCTTAAATATCCAACCTTCTGTTTCCATCTTTAGGATCAAAAAACTAATTTGTCAAGGATGAATATTCTTTGTTTGGGATGGAAAAGCAAAAGTACATTTATTCCAAACTGACAAAAACATTTCTAAAGGCAGATTATTAGTAGTTTGTGTCATTTTGTGAAAAATATATATCCACAAATTCGTTCCTTAAGAATTTTAAGCGTAAAACTTTTTTCCTCCAACTTATTTTCATATTCTTACCCAAACTTGCAAATTACCAGCTCAGTATTCCACTTAGAAGGAACGTCCATTTATTTACTGATGCCACTTCAGAAGTTGGATGTTTTTTCTGTAAATAACTCAAATTATCACAGATAAAAATGTTTCAGGCTCACCTGCATCTGCAAGGTTGAAGATAAAAACTGAAAAGCAAAATTTTTCTTCACAGGAACACAACCCACCATAAACCAGAGCTTTGTTTATCTTTATTATAATTCTAACAATTTATTATCTCTTAAAACATTTGAAATTCATATATATCTATATGAATGTGTGTATATGCATTTCACATATACATATATATATTCTGTAAGATACTTTTCTTCAGTTCATACTCATTTTTTAAAGATCTCTTAAAGGAAAAGAAATGCTTTCTATAGAGTCGGACCGATTCCCCTCAGATTGTAACCTTTAACCCCTGACAGCTGATATGTGAGCCACTCGGTTTTAAATAAGAAATCCAGAAAAAAAAATAAAAGGTCCAGAATATTTTCTCAAGAGACACAAAAGAAGAGAGATGAGTTCCTGTTGAGCTAAATTTACACTACATGAACATTTTGCAGAACTGATAGAAACATCTGGCTGTTGAACAGGCTTAATAAAAACTTTCACTAAGAAACGCTGGCAGCAACATGTAATACAATGAGAACCTCCAGGGTACTAATAAGGGTGGTAGGAATAGTTTCTGAGATATTTTTCATTGAAATGTAAGGTTAACATTACATTTTACTAATAAAAACCCCAAACAAGCATGAAAGCTGATGCTAGTATCTAATTATAGAAGAGAATGAAATGATTTAACACAGGGTGGAACCTTATAACTTTATTTGGAACTAAATAAGGACCCTTTAAGAAACCACAGGCCCCTTGGCAACAGACACGTCATAATTACCCCCTTAAGGTGACTTGTAAGCGCTCCATTGGTTTCCAATAAACACCCTACAGGTTCCACCCAAAGTACCTTATAGGTCCCTAGAAGTAGTTTCAAGGAAACCCCAATGAACTCATCAGGTACCTTGTAGTTATCCCATAAGTTGACTTGTAAGCAGTCAATAAACACCCTTAGGTAACTTATAGGTGCCCTATGCATATCTGGACCTTACTGGTACCCTCTCCAAGTACCTTATAGGTTCCCTGTAAGTAGCTATAAGATAACCCCAATGAACTCTACAGATACCTCATAAATACCACCACAAGGTGACTTGTAAGAACTCCATAGGTTCCCAATAAACAAAGTAGAGCTGTGGCCCACTGCCTTGCATTGTTTTAGGTATTTCCCTTCTGCCACACACCTGGCTTGAATCTGTGGGTGATTAACAGGCCTCTGCAGCACTTGATGGCTGCAGCTGATTCAATTGCTTGAATCAGCTGTTCTGGAACAGAGACGCATCTAAAACATGGAGGGTCCGGGGGGCTAGGGTTGGGTTTCAGAAACACTGGCTAGAGGTTCCCCTTAAGTAATCTGTAGGTGCCCAATGGTACCTTCCCTGGAAGTGTTTTACAGTTTAAAATCCTGCCGTGTGAACCAGGCATTAATAAGGAAGAATCTGCTGATTCCACTACTGTTCTTAAGTGACCTCTAAGAGCAGTAGGAGCTTCCTGTTGGTACCACCGAAGTTCTGGCCTGTATTACACATTGCTACTCAAATTTCCTTGTAACGTGTTGCTGATGCAAAAAATGGCAGAAATAATTCACTGTGATCGCACCGACACACGTGAGCAAAGAGAACGACCAGAGCGGAGCTTGGATCATTAACAGTGGAAGATGCAGAGAACGGGTCAAACTGTATAGAGAGCAGAACAGTTAAATAAATACATCTTCATGATAAACATTATTTGGAAGACAGAGATTCTGTAGAACTTTTGAGACTTTTTTTTTTTTTTTACATCTTAAACGGTGTTTAATGACCATTATTTTCATCGTCCTTATTGCTATTTCCTTATGCATTCTAAGAAAATCTCCCCAACTGACCTGCAGATACAAAAATGAATCACCATTTGCAAATTTCACATTAACAGAGTGAAAATATGTGCAACAAGATGCATGAAAACCAGACTCAAAGACAGCAGAGGGGAGAGCGACTCCCTACGGGATGCATCGATGTGTTCTCGGACTTGGAAAGCAGCAGGAGGAGTGAAAGCGTGAAGTCATGAGAGAGCCCTTATATTCCATCTCAGAGGTTAATGTGCCATGAAAGCTGATGGAGAAGTAAAATGAAAACATGGCACACAGATCTGATAACAGGGGCTAGTATACTAAATTACTATCACTGATATGTCCTGGGCTTCCCCAGAGTAACAGTTGCTACATCGATACAGCATCTGAATAAACTTTGAAGGAGAAAAGTAAAGTTTGAGGCTTTTAAAGTTACCATGTTAACGTAATAAAGGGAAAATATACCCATCAATGTGCTTCACATTATGTCCGCGAGGCTTCTTTCACTTTAAAACAATGTAGAGGATTCAGCGTCTCCACAGCACTCAACCACCTGAGCCAGCGCAGGAAGAAACCGGAATAACAGTAAGGACGATGATAGTAACGATAAGCAGTAGCAACAAATCTCTTCATATCAACAGCAGTTCCAGTGTTTCCCCGTTTAAAGTTTAAAAACTGTAAGAACAATCGTAGTATTAAAATTTGATTCGAGCGTTTCTCTCTCTTGGGTTTCGCCGTTGGGAGGAAGGGGGGAGAAAGGCCGCTCCAGGAAGGAGCAGGGAGGACCGGGAGGGAAAAGACGGAGATAATGGCAGTTTTTCTTTTATCCCTCCCGTCTCCTTTCAAGTGTCCCTCTTCCCAGAAGGTCTGAGCAGAGTCGTTCTCCGGAAGAAAAAGATTTCTCTTCGAGTTCTCTTGGATCCAGAGCACAGTCTGTCCTCAGGTGCGTCTCGGATCTCTGCATCTTTATATATAAGTTGTTAAATAAACTCTGACACAAACAGAGTGCTTGTGTTTATCTACATGTTGGTGTATGCATGCAGGCATGGATAACAGTAACATGGGTGCCTGACTGTGTGCATATATATATATATGTATTTTTTTAGCCATTTATTCTTTTTATGATGTAGGTCTGGGCACTTATTTTTGCTACAAATTTGTGATACAGTGACCAGTCTGTACGTACGTCGCTAAAAGATGACAAAGCTTTTATGGAAAAATTTAAAAAATGCACACAGGATCCGTAGCGAGGACAGAGCCCTACCGGTGATGAGGTAAAAAACAAGACGTGACCAATCGCAACCAGATAAACACACACACACACAGCGAAGACACCGGTCTGCTCCCTGGACTCCTCGGAAAGATGAGGAAGCTGTTGCCAGAAGAAAGTACAACCTCATCCGATTACAGAGTTTAATGGATCAGGATATAAAAAAACAATCTGGACTTTACCAAGTTTTTAAAGGTGACCTATTACGCTTCCTTAAACAGGTTAAGATATACCTATGTCTAAACAAAACATGTTCAATACATTTGTTGCACAAAACCATTGTTAAATAATGATATTTTATTCTAGTCAGTTTTGCCTATATGAGCTGTTTTAGGGCGTCTTGTCTCTTTAAATCCAAACAAGCTGCTGCTGGCCACGTCCCTAACTTAAAGTTTACAGTTGCACGTGAAAATGACTGCAGACAAATGCACAATTATACAACCGTAAATCGTTGAAAAGCAGAAGTGGAGCCTCCTGCACAACAAGCTGCTGCTGGCCACACCCCTAACTTAACGTATGTGAAAATTGTTAACAAATGCCCAATTGTACAACCCTACATCTTCGAAAAACAAAAGTGGAGCCTCCTGCACAACAAACAAGAATGCAGCAAATGGTTTCTGAATGGGAAGTCCACAAAAAACGTCATCTCCTTTCCAGCAGCCATTGTACAGCAAATACAGCAGTAAAACCAGCTGACCAAACATGCTGGAGCAGTGCTGGGGTTACTATGTAACGGCGCTTTGCTTGCTGAATGTGAATTAACAATGGAAACGGCTCATTTTCCAGACAAAAAGCAGCTGGGTGTAGTTTTTTAAGTGCTTGAGTTGTTTCTAGAAGCAGTTGAGACCCAAATAAAAGTACAAAAACAAACAAAATTTGAATTTTGCATAATAGGTCCCTTTTAAATTATATAACTTTAACCTAAACAAAATATTCCACATTAAAAATAAATACACCCTCACTGCTTTTGTGGGACTTGAAGGACGGAAAGGTGGCCCAGTTTGTTAGCTTGGTGCTACAGAACGTATAAGCATCAGTACGATGTAGAAGAAAACAAAACAAACAAAACAGAAAAAGCAACGACCTACATTTAAAACATAATAAATTTGAAAACGAGACTTTAATGACCCCATCTGTCATTCTGCTTTGCAAAGTAGACTGGATTAGATCCAGTCTTTACAGATTAAAACTGAAATCCTTATGAATAATCATTTTGAATCGATTCATAAAAAAGTAAAAGATTTCCACCCCTAATAATAATAAAGCCATTAAATGCATAAAGACAGATGATTTTTAAATTCATAAACAAGATTTATTTTTGCTTCGATTTTGCAGATTGCTTCAAGTTAAAACATTCAGAGATAATTTAAAACGTAGAAAGTACCTACATCTGTTTGAAAATTTTGTGTTAATAGAGCGGTGGAAGTTGTGTTAAAAACTGCAGATGTTAACTTGGTAAAGACCAGATCACTTATTTTATCCCGACATTTAAAATAAAAACAGTGTGTTTAATTTTTACCATGAATATATGGTGAAATAAAGCACGCAAACGGAGCCTCGCTGTTTAAGAAACACCTTCCTACTTTCTGACACGCAGACATGTTCCTCAAACGTCACACAGGAAGCTAAAATCTGAATCCTCTCACCTTTAAACCTGAACAAAAACAACCAATCAGTTGTTAGGACTCACCTCTGCAGCCCTACCGAATGCACCCTCTGTTTTGTGATTGTTCTAGTTAATAAATCTGAAATTTGCTGCCATAAAGACCTTCTTATGTTCACTGAGAGGAGGTTTAGTTAGATTGTGTTGCTGTGGTTGTGTTTGGATGGATGTAAATCAAGGAGCACCAGCTTGCGTGTTTACAGGTCATCAGCTCTTCATCCTCTCCTTTCTTTCCGTGTGAAATCTGTGTGAATCCTCCGACATGGACTTCAAGCCCTCCCTGTTCCTCCTTTGCGGCCTCAGCTCCGACTCCCGTCGTCCCTCCTCCTCTCAGGCTGCCCTTCCCGAGGAGAGAGGACAGAAATGGGAAACGGGCTGCTGGACAACCTGAGGACAGAGAGATGCAGGACATTTAAAATGTGTTTTCAAAAAGCATTTCATCGTAGAACAGGGTTAAAAAAAAGTGGGAAACATAAATTTTCTACAGAGTGAATTTCAACACTAACAGCAAGAGGGCGCTGTTTATCTGTTAAAATAAATCCAAAGTACTAAAGGTTTTTTCCCTTTTCCTTGGGAATTTAGGGCAGAATAAATAAAACAAGCACATGAAGCAATTAAAGTTTTTTTTGACTCGTCTTAGATTCTAAAAGTTTAAATGATGTTTGGTGCTCAATTCTTTACAGTAAGGGTGTTCAAAGTGAAGCCCAGGGGCCATTTGCAGCCAGTCCATTGATCTTAAAATTGGCCATTGCCTTTCCATGGTATTCTGATTATCATCTCTTCTTCTCTGACTTGGCTTTCTCCCACTCAAACGGATTCCTCTGGCACAATTTCCATCAAGCCAATCAGCAAACACAAGGAAAAGTCATGAACGATGTTGATTTTCTGTTTTGGAATTGTAATCTGCCCGTAGTTTCAGCAACAGCAGCGTTCAGTCCGTGTTAGACACGCGTACAAATATTGAACTAATATTTATCAGCCATCTTGTTCACATCGACTCTTCTCTCTAGAGGAGGTTGGTTGTTTACAGCGCAGGCAATTTGGACAGAGTGCAGTCTGATAGCGAACTGAAAATGCAACAAATGTTACAATTTTGATGCAAACCGAACCAAATCTATCGACCTACCAGGTGTGAAAACACCTTTAAAGAATTGGTTCAAAGTTTCACAAAGTATTCAGACTTCGGAGAGAAAACATCTTCCCCAACTTACGTCTGATTACGTTTAGGAAATGCAAAAACATGGTGGAAAAACTTTAGGGTTTTGTTTTTCCTATGGTATAAGTTCAGACTAGAGATGCACTGATCCACTTTTTTCACTTCAAATACCAATATCTCAGGTTTAGAATAGGCCAATACTGATTCAATTAGCACATTACATTTAAAAAAAAAAAGACCTAAATGTACTGAATTACAAATTTATCTGATAACTCTACACCAGTACAGCACACTTAAATATACAAATAGCTTTAAAAGTTTGGTCAAACCTGTAAAAACAACTTTAATTTGTTCAGTTGTGTTTTTTTTAAAAATGTAAAATAAACAAAGAACCGAAACTACCTTGGTCAAACATGTCCAAAATAAACTAACAAAACTTTTAAATAGACCAGAAAGTTCAATTAGTTACTCTAAATATAATGTGAAATAAATTATACAGCAAAGGCTGTATATTGCAATAACCAATACATCAATTAATTGCATGATAAATTAAAATGAGCACAATAATTTTCATTTGCATGATTTATCACTTTTCTCGCTATCAAAAACTGAATGATAAAAGTCTTCAGTCTGTTGTTTTGGTCTCAAACAGCCATTTTTGCTTCCAGACTTCATGATTCATTTTCTTTGTTGTTTTGTTTATTGGTTTTTGATTTTTAAAATGTTTGTTAGAATTTAAAGTTAATTGATCTTTGAGAATGTTTTTTTGGCCATTATTACAATTATATTACTTGAAAATGGTCTCAAAACAATAGTATTACAGTTTATCGCAATGACTTCTGGGACAATTTATCATCCAGAAAAATTCTTATTGTGGCAAGTCAAATAAAGTATTACGTTATTAAGAGCAAAACACATAAAATTAGACTGAATAGATCTGCCCTTATGGATGAGGCACATTGTCTACCCAGTCTAGAATTGTTTTCAATATTGGGACCGATACAGATATTAATATTGGATCAGTGCATCTCTAGTCCAGACAGACAGGTGTAACCTTACCTGTCCATTACACTCCTTAGGGCTCGCTCTATGTTCATTCTGTGTCCTACTCTTGTCACCCCCAGATCCAGATAGTCTTCCTTGGTCAAAGAGGGTAAATGGGTGCCATCAATCTCGTTATCAAGAAACCGTTCTCTATGCTCGCCAAGGTTGAGGTACGCCAGCCAGTCTGCAACATCGTACTTGGTCCAGTAGGGCAGTGGCTTGGAAGCGAAAGGCTTTGTGGGGGAAGGCGGCGGTAAATGGGGGTAACTCAGGCAGGTAGGCGGCGGGTGTGGGTGCAGGGGTGGAGAAGACGTCCCAGACAGAAAATGAGTCGGAGAAAGGGAACGTGACACTACTAAGGTGGAGTTTGGAGGTGGAGGGGCTCCAGAGGGGGCAAAAAGGGGAGGAGAGGGTGAGAAGTAAGGGTCTCCAAGAGGATTCCCAGGTGACGGTGGGGTGATTGAACCGCGGAGGTCGTAGATGGCACTGTACAGGGGTGAAGTGGGGAGAAGGGGAAGTGACGACGGGCGGGGCGGGGCCACTTTGGGCCTCTCTGATTGGGAGATGAGCGGACTCGGAGCTCGTCGGCGCTGGAGAATGTGTGATTCTGCTTTGCGGGACTCTCGACTGGGGATGAACTGGAATTCCAGAGCTTTGGTCCGGTACACGGGTCTGTGCTTGGGAGACGTAGGGTAAGGGGAGTATGACGTCGGGGACAATGGCGAATGTGAGCGCGGAGGTTGAGATGTGGCTGGAGGCTGAGGAGATGGGGAACGTCCCCAGTTTGTATATTGGGAAGCCGGGGTTGGGGACGGTGATAAGGACGGCTGCGATAAAGAGATTGGAGACGGAGACTGGGAGCGGACTGAGGGCGGGCTCAGAGCGGAGGCGGAGTCTTCAGAAAATCTGTGAACAGAAGCAGAATAAAAGATAACACAAAGCTACACCAGATATCAGACAGCAGTGAGATGAATTCCAGAAAATGTATATTATTAAAGGTGTTGGAAAGGTACCACAACCGCCCGCCAACAACTAAAATCCAAAAATAGTTGAGATCCCCTCTAAAATCACTCATAACTGTCTGTTTTAAAAGTTCAAACACCAAATATACATTAATATGCATTAATAAACACAATGGAGACTATTTGGGAGCTAAAGCCAATCAGGCTAAAGGAAAGCAAATGGCGCTCCTGGATTGGATGTTTTGCAAATGCCAGCCAATATATTATCAAGTAGCATGGTGCCAAGACATTTTAACTTCCCAAGATGCATTTTTATGACATCACATACCTTCCAAAACCAGGAGGAGTGTAGAAAGAAATTACAACAGTGCATTTATTGACTGGGGGAAGTGTGTATTAACGCTAGCCATGCTACATTCGAAGGCTTGCGAATTAGCGACTATGTGGTGCTAATCCAAGCTATGCACTCTCTCAATTAATACGAGCCGCTGTAATTGCTTAATACAGTCTGAGATTCTGTAAGGAATGTGATGTCACAATTTTACATCACATATTCTACATATACCTAAGATATACCAATTATCTACTGGAAAGGAGAATCTCTAGAAATCCGAAGAAGCAGTGACGATGCTAACAGTATATGACGACGTTACCAACCTGTGTCTACTCAGTGGTCTGTGGCTGCTCCAGCTGTCTTTACTTCTTTGCTGCAATTTGCTGCTCAGCTCAGTGATAATGCTTGGCTTCATACTGGATGCAGGGGGGTAAATCTTCCTCCCCTCTAAAAGCGACCCGGACTGGCTCCCCATATCGCCGCTCATCTGGCCGTCGCCCCATAGGGGTCTCATCTCAGGAGTGCGTGGCCTCTCAAAGTATGGCGACGTGGGACGACCCAAATTCTGCATGTCCCTCATCCTGTACCCGTCTTGACCACTCTCATCGTCACCAAGTCCCTCCTCTACGTCGTCCTCTACCTGCCCATCTCTTTGCCTGTGGGAGTGGTAGGATGCAGGGGCAGTGCTGGTCTGTCGATGCGAGTCACCAGAGCGGCTACCTTCTCTAAACCTGCTAGTTTTTGGGTAGGTGGAAGCTGTAGCAGTCGCATTCTGCATCTCAAAGGTTTGCCCATCCAGGTAGCTCATGTATGACTCCAGAAAGTCCACTCCTCCTCGTTCTGTTTCTCCCGCACCTCCTCCCATTCGCCCTGGAACTCCAGCTCGGAGTCTCTCTCCCCGATCCAGTCTGTCTCCTCGGACAGCAGCCCCACTTAGGCCCAAAATACTGTCCAGGTGATGGTCGCTGCTACTGCGGCTATCCAGTTCCTCAATTCCAGAGTCCACAACCGTTTCCTGGGACTCTCCTTTTTTGGCAGTTGGATGAGGACGATGGTGCTCGCCTGTCCGTCCTGTGATGGTAGTGGAGTATGTCGAATGAGCATGGTGTGTTCGCTCTTGATGGAGCTGAGTGGAGGCGCTTGTTGTGGCAGCAGTGGTGGTTGTAGCAGCACAGCTAGCGGTCGTTGCGTGGGAGGCCGTGCCCCTATGTGGGGCGGACGTGGCAGCAGTGGAGGATGGAGCTGAGGGACCTCGGTAAGCTGGAGGTGGTGCGACTGCATGTTGGGGAAGTGTTGGTGAGGATCGCCCGGATGGATTAGTGCTGTTGTAAAGGTGGTGAGACATTGAAAAGGGTCTGTGGTAGGAACCGGCTCCAGGGGGAGGTGGAGGTGAGACTGCAGGGGGAGGAGGAAGACCCATGGCTCGCTGAAGGGTTGAGGGTGAGGAAGGGGGTGGAGGATTTGGTGATGTCTGTGAAGGGGAAGGAGCAGACTGAGTCAGATTTGCCACTTCGCTGTCATATGACGTGAGGCTGGATGCAGTGGAGTCACCGGCCTGGGGAGAGGGCAGAGGTGTATGGGCAGGAAAGCCACTTATATAATGCTCTTTCTGAGGAGGGGGAGGAGGTGGCGGGGGCGGCGGAGGAGGTGGAGGAGGTGGTGGAGGAGGGACTTGCTTTTGCCGATGGATCAGGCTGTTGGAAAGCATCGCGTGTTGCGAGTATCCCGATCCCCCTCTGTCAAAGCTGTTTGCAAACTCTAACGGAGGAGGGAGGGGGTCTGCATAAACAAATTCATCGTCTGCGTCAACTGAAGGGGCAGGAGGAGGAAGGACCATTATACCACTCCCTGTGCTCCCAGAAGCCTGCTGGGTAATAGTTGGTGGAGGAGAGGGAGGGGTGAGAGACAGCATATAGGCATCGGCTTGACTTTCCATCCTGAGAAAAGAGGGTCTTCGGGGTTGCGGGGGCGCACTCTCAGCAGCCTGCTCTGCCCTCCTCATATCCCTCTCCCTTGAGTGGTCTCTCTCCCGTTCCCGCGACCTCTCCCGCTCTTTGTAAGACGGCTGATATGGCTGAGACTGATAGTGGTGTGTGTGTACAGTTTTGTCCTCCGAGAACCGCACTCTAAGACCCTCGCGAGTGCCTCCCCCTTCCCGCTCCCGCTCCCCACCTTCTTCCCCCCAAGTACTCCCTACTCCTCGGAGGATTCTGGGCGAGGGTGGGCGACCGACGGTGGGTGTGGTAGCTGCCAGAGAAGAGGAGGTCACCAGGTAAGAGCTTGAAGACTGCGTTGTGGACGAAACTGGCTGAGAGGTGACAACAGACGACGGGAACACGACGCTCGACATCTGGCGGGTGAAGAGGTGCTCCGTTCCCCTCCTTATCCTGCTGTCATCCCTCAGAGCACGCTCCCTGGCAGCCAGGGCGAGGCCCAGAGGTGATGTGGGGTCGAGTGCCTTCCCAGTAAGAGGATGAATAAAAGTGGTGTTGGCGGAGGGCGCTGGCTGTCGACCTGCTGCTGTGTATAGATCAGCAGGCACAGATTTGGGCTGATAGTCCAGAGCCGTAGAGGAGTACTCCGGTAGGCCGAAGGCTGGAGGCATACTCCGGGTGTGTTGGATAAAGGTGTCTGCAGAAAACATGCCCTCATCAATTGACTTGGAAGGGCGCAATCGTGTTGACGAGCTTTCAGGCTGATTGTTTAACTGCTGTTGAGACACCTGAGTTCTTGATACTCCTCCTAGCGCTTCGCTCATCCCAAGACTCAGATCCTCCTCAGCAGACATGAACAAGGAGGCACTCTTTCGTCGGGCTTCGAGGAATCTCTCCCTGTCTCGGCGAGCCGCACCAACAATAGCGGCCCCGAACTGGCTGGTAAAGTCCAGATTATCCTGGGCTCGAATAGAAGGCAAAGATGGAGGTGGTGGTGCAGGAATGGAGGGTGGAGCAGGTGGCTGTGGAGCAGGAGTGGACGGAGGAGGGCCGTGAGGCATTTTTGTGTCACCCGGCTCCCCTGACGCGGGGACGTCAGCCTCCACGCTGCTGCCCTGGCTGCTCCGTCCACTGCTGCTGGTTGAGGGAGCCTTGACAATGATGGTGGGGATAGGAATGGAGCTTTTCTCCACCGAGTCTTTGCTCCCTAGGCTTCCCTGGCCTAGACGCAGCTCCTCTATCTTGGATTGTTTCACCAGAGGGCCTTTGCCTCTCCTGGCCCCTCCTTTAGGGCCACCTGCTCCAGCTGTGCTCCGGTCTGCCCGCTGTGGTTGACTCTGGGTAGTCTGTTGTTGCTGGGGCATTACAGTAGCAATGCTGGACGGGGGTACGGCTGTGCTGTAGCCTCTCCTCAGGCCTGCTGGTTTAGCGCCTGCGCCAGCCCCAATCCCAGCTCCAACAGGCTCCCCAGTATAGGCAACCTTTCGCGACGCAGTCCTGCTCTGAGCTGTATGGGCAGATGCGTGAACGTACGGTGTCACGTGGTCTGCTGCTGGGCCAGTGGTGGGACCACCCGCCCTCTCCCTGCCACCCTGGCTCAGGTGCCCCGGCTGGGAGAAGGGCTGGTAGTGCACAGAGCTGGATGTTGACTGGGACACGGAGACAGAGGGCTGCTGGGACAACTTTGTTCTCCAACCAAGCGGTGGAGCGGAGGAGAACGGGGGCTCCGGTGGAGCCGTTGTGGGAGGAGGAGGGATATCGTCTGGACCAGGCACCGACAGACTCCGTGCAAACTTCATTGCAGGAGGATGCAGGAACTGCTTCTCCTCCTCAGGCACACCTGCAGTGCAGGATTCACAAACAACAATCCAGAAAAATTAACAGCTATTAAATAAAAAAGTGTTGGATAAGTAAAGTCGTGAGAGTCTGTCTGAATCTGCCTGCCCAAGAAAGTCTGTCCTCAGTTCCTCAGTTAGAAGCATGTAAATCAATCAGTGATACTTATTCCTCAACAAAAAGTGAGTCAACACTTGGCCTGTTGCAATAAACAGTATATCAATTATTCGCATGATAAATTGAAACAGGCTAAATCATTTTCATTTGCATTATTTATCAATTTTCTCTTTCTACTGGTTCTTTAGTTTAGTGTGTTTTTTGAAAGACAAGTTTGCTTACAGAGGCTTCATAATTCATTTTATTTGTTGTTTTGTTTATTTGTTTTGGATATTTAAAATGTTCTCCAGTTCCAGTGTTAAATGTTCGCTAAAATTTAAAGTTTATTAATCTTTGAGAATGTCTTCCTGCATTATTATGCCATTACCTTTATATTACATGAAAATGGTCTTAAAACAACAACATTCGCAATAACTTCTGGGACAATTAATGATCCAGCAAAATCTGTTATCATGCCAGGCCTAAACAATAGCGTTAAATGGTAAAATATGATTTGTTGTTCACATGGAAGCATACAACTACAGCGCATTCCTGTGATATTTACTATTTTATTATATTGTAACCTGAAACTTCAATGTATTTATTCTGATTTTATGTGACACACCAAAAAATAAAATAGGTCATAATTGTGAAGTGGAAAACAGGAGGTTTGTAGGTTTCACCAACTCAAATTTAAGACTTTTGAAGATTACATTTTGAAAGGAATTGTGTGTCTCAAAATGCTTGGAAAGTCCTTTTCATTTCAGTTATGAATGGTCAGCATCTTACTTCTAACTCAGAGTAGTAGGAGTGATTGAAAAGTTGCTAGGGGAACAATTCAAATAAATATAACAAAAAATAACTGATTCAGGAAGCAAAAACAAAAACACAATGAAACTAATACCTACAGGCAGTAATGAAGTTACTGAGAGTTGGTAGAAGTTACTAAAGTAACTAAGTAAATGTAACTAGTTACTACCCACCTCTGCTTTTTGCTTATATAGGAGAATGCGGCACTGCTAAAAATGTGGTAAAATATTGTGAAGTGAAGTTTATCTGCAACCTGCTGGGTTTTTTTCAGTGATGTGTGACTTCCTGATTCTTCAAGCTGCATCTCTCTGAATCTTTTGCATATCACATGTTGACTACTTGTAAATAATCCGCACACACAAACAGAACTGGGAAACAGACCAGATAAAGTGCATTTCGTACAGTGTACAGATACAGGTGAAGTACATACTGTGGGCCACAGACAAGACACGGGTCAGAGAGCCAGAGTTTACTGGACCAGAGGACGGACAGACAGGCGGACGAGGGGCAGACGGAAGAAACAGACAACCTCACCGATGGATTTCTGCCGCATAATACCGTGCGGAGGGCCGTGACCCGGGCCGTACTGGCCGCGCTCGTAGCCCAGCCCCAGACCTGACATCATCCCCATCCCAGGCTGGTCCGCGTAGCTCGGCTGCAAAGACACACGACACGAGTTGGGGCGTTTCCGCTAGCAACTGCTAGCAACCGCTAGCAACTGCTACAAACCACTAAACAAAAGCTAGGAAACACTAAAAACGGCTAGTGATCTCTAATGGCAGCTAGATGTGATTAGCAACCAGGTTTAAGATTAAAGGCAATGAATGAAGCTTTAGTTAAAACAAATATCTATCCAACATTCCATTTATTAATTCATTCATCCATGCAGAGTCACCTAAATCTGCTACTCCTAAATTGTGATTTCTTTTTACGTAGTTGCATTTTTCCTTTTCACAATCGTCTCACTCTTTTGTGACTTGCTTTGAAATTTAAGTTTGGAAAGCAGCAGACGTGCTTATTGAATTAGGGATTCATTTCAGAAACACAAATTACAATCAAAGTATTTCTCTACTTCATCTGAAAAAGTGCAAACACTTCATATGACTTTCATAAGTAAAGCTTTTCAGTTCAGTTTCAAAGAGTAGCGATTTAATTTTTTTAAATTGATGTCTCGATGCAAACCTCGTTGCCATAGAAACTTCTTCCCCGGTCCCTCTTCGGCCCCTGTCCCCGTGTCCCAGACGCCTCGTTGGTGCTGATTGTCTGCTGAGCCGCTGCAAGAATTTCATCGAGTTTATCTGAGAGGGAAAAAGGAGTAAAGAGGCAAAAAAAGAGAGACAGAGGAGACAAACGGAGATGAAACGGAAAAACGGACAGCTATAAAACAGGTAAAAGCGTGGAGGAAAAGACGACAAAACGGATGACGGGACAAGAATCCTTACTCAAAGCCATCTGATAGACTGTCCTCTTCTTCTCTGAAACTTGTGAGGATTCGAACTCTAGGAGAGAGGAAGGAAACGAGGCCAGTGAGAGTGCCGAGTCATTTTGGACAGATAAAAAGGCGTCATCGTTAACCGGGGGAAGGCACCGGAGCGTACCTGATTTTTTTTTCCAAGGGGTAGCAGCTGGAAGGAGGACAAAAGGAGACTTAAGTTTTGGCAGGAGTGAAAGTGCGTCGCTACACCGCATACTAATCATATTCCCCAGAGCCGAACGGACTGAGTCACCCCGTGAAAAACGCACTCACACCCACGCAGCACAAGATGGCACACTCATGTTACAGTAAATAGGCTGCAGACGCATTTGCTGCGCGTTCACAGCGGTAAGGATTCCCACCTCTCTCCACTGTCAGACAGTTACGATCCCATCAGCGCGCGGCGGCGAGGGAGAGAGGAAAAACAGAGTTAGTGGTTAACCCAGTGAACAGAACCAGAGGGAAGTTGGACTCCACAGGTTCTTCAACTTAAACTAAGTTTCTGTGAAACTTTTGTGGAGCTGAAATTTCATTAAAATAATGTTTCATAAGGTGATCAAAGGTAAACCAGCTTGTCCACAATTACAAAACCAGATGGAATATGACGTCAACTGTTTGTGATGTTATAAAAATAAAAACAAATAAAAAAAAACTTTAAAATAAAAATATTTTAAAGATTTTTTTAGATGTTTCCTGAGGTCATCAAACATCAACCAGCCTGTCCACATTTACAAAATCGAATAAAATAGTTGATATAATTTTTAAGATAAAAAAAAAATTCACCTTCCTGTACCACATAAAAGCTGCAGTATTTAACTTTTATAAAAATATTTTATTTATTTATGAGACTATCACTATATTGTGACAGTATGAGATAGATAATCTGTGGGAACAAAAATCAAACTCCTTTGTCTTCTCTCAGTGCTTTCTAGAAACAACCAATCAGAGCCAGGAGGCGGGTCTTAGCGCTGTCAATCATCCCTCTGTGTGCCTCTTACTCTCTGCTAGCATAGCCAGTAATGTAGTTAGCATAGCCACCAATAACGGCGAATAAATGGTTTTCCTGTATCTGCAAGTTACTTCTCTACCATTAGCACATTTAGCAGTGACTACATGAGCATGACTGACAGCGCTAAGACCCGCCTCCTTTATCTGATTGGTTGTTTTTGGTCGACAGCAGTTCATTTCTTCAGATGGCAATAGCAGCTCATGGAGAAGTAGGAGAAAATATATTTTTTCACAGGTTACTCTGTGAAAAGAGGTGACCAGTTTTGTCACCAGTTTTAACAAATATGTAAAAACCTTTTTTAAAATAAAAGTTACATGCACAAAAAACAAAATTGATTTGTGCGTTAAAATATTTGCAGCACAGTTGATTGACTCCAAATTTTATTGATTTTGTTAATCTGGACAGGCTGGTTGACCTTAGACAACCTCTGGAAACATTTATTAGTATCTTTAGAGTGAGAGCGGCACAAACAAAAATCTTTGTTTAACTTGAATTAGGTGGATTTTGTTTAACTTGAATTAGGTGGATTGGTGCCAACTTCACTCTGGTGTGAAAAGAGGAGTGCACAAAGGAGTGGAGAGGAAGAATTTGAGGTGACCCTCATATTCACAGGTGTGACAGCGGTTTGGTTTTCACGTTTTATTGCTACTCCAAACAACATTGTCCTAGAAACTAAAGCCGGTTTTGGAGACGCTGCAGGATCATCTCCATTTTAATGTTCTTGTTCTCTTGCTGCATGACTTACAGGTGAACTGGGACACTGCAGCAATCACAGAGGTGAGAAAGTTGAACAACTAAATGAATTCATTAGCATCAGAATCAGCATATGGCAGTGGCTGACGGGGTTCATCACACAGCCTGCTCTTTTCACCTTGATTCAAGGAACAAAACAAGACTCACTTTGTCTCGCAAATTAGGCTCAATTATTTGAAATGCATACATATATTTACATTTTTATGCAAAAATTAACTTTTTATTGTTTTGAACAAATAAACCTATACACTGATATATTTTCTACAAACCTTATTGAATTAGGATTTTATATTTTGGACCAAGAGAAAGCAGCACACAATGATTATTTAGTAATCAATTATTTTGTTATTTAATCGATTAATCTGATAAAAATGATCACATTCTGCAGATTTTTCACTTAACCACTTACGTCTTTTTATACAATATCAAAAATACATTAAAGGTGCAAATAAACACTTAAATTCCCTTATTAAATGAGAAAATAAAATAAAATATTTGCAGTCTTGCAGCTGCAGATCTTTTGCTACAAAGACTTCTAGCATCAACATGTGAAAAGTTTATCAATACAGTTCAGTGCTGATCTGTTGATTGGTTTTTGATCAACTGATTAATAATAGAACAAAAGATATTACCAAGTATTTTTTGTTCTGTTTCTAGAGCAGATATATTACTAAACTTGAAATGAGACAAAACTAACCTACAGACTTTTTGTCAAATGGGCCAAAACTGTCAAGTGAAAATGATTCAAGGGTAAAGAAAATAAATGCTCTTTTACCAACTGAACATGTAGTACTTCAATTAAACAAATAAAGTACTCAGGTTTGTTACTGGAAAGGGATTATAGATTTGAAACGTAAAAAAGATTTTGAGTTGCAATTTCTTTAGGTGTTGACTGGAAAAACATAAAATTTTAGTCAATTTTGAGCAATAACGTCAGGATTTAGGTCATTCCTTCTTAAAAATTTCCGATTACATAATACACTGTAGTTATATTAATTTTATATTGTGATTTCATCTGAATCTTCAGTTAGCATATGAAAGAAAAAGTATTGTTTACATTAAAACTGGACGGATAATTACTGAAAAAGCAGACTAAGTTCAAATACAAACTTTTTGTCAGAAGCTTGTGAGCAGGACTTTGTACTGAACCTGTGAATAATTTAAGTGGAAATTTCAGGGAGTACGCGGTGAGAACGGGGTTTGGTGGAGCTCAGGAAACCTGTGGCTGTGTTCATGCGTAGCTGCAGGTCAGGTGAGGTCACGACACCAAGAGAAGGCAGGTAAGAAGAGGAAAAGAATGAATTAGGTCAAAGGTTCATCTTAAAGCAGCAGCGCTGGATTTCTGAAGCGAGGTTCTGTTGAAGGGTTAGTAGTAGTAAATATCTTACCTGCGGAACATAAATGGACATTTTTTTTAAATATAAATTAACATTATTTTGTACAAAAGGAGCCTTCTGATAAACTTGAACCTCAAAAAACCCTCTGATTTATGAACTTTTAAAAGATTTAAATGATTATTTTCATTATTGTTAGACAGTTACAGTTAAAAGCTCTGATTTCAGTGCTTCATTAATGACTAATGATACATCATTTAATATAATTAATCTTTCGCTTCCTTGTACATAGATGTGTAAGATAATTTACCGTTTCTTGATACTTTTTTATTGAAAAACAGACTTAAATGTTTTTCAATAATTTCAGTAAATCCACAAATGTAGTTTTTAAATTATTTAATTTATAAAAGAAAAAAGGTATGGTGCCACACACCTCCTGTTAAATCGTGAATTAACTATAATTAATATTGTTAGTAGGTGGGACATATCTGCAGACCCCACACATCCTGGACACAGAGTTTACCTTCAGTGTTATTTTCTTAAACCGCTTTATAAAATATCTGAATGAGGCGCAGGTACATAAACTGAAAAAAGGGACATTTATGTTCAAAAACCTTTCCATTGTGACTAAACAAATTCTGCAAAGAAGTCATGAAACTAGGGGAAATTACTTTTTTCCCTTATCTAGTTTAATTTCCCTAATTAAAAACAGTTTTTTGCATTTGTTTGGGTTATTTTTTTTATGTTCTCAAATTTTGTTGTAGGTAAGATACTAGATAGGGTCTAGAATCTTAGACTAGTAAAAATGTTCACATGATTAATCACTTTCTTTTTTTTTTTTGACAAAAGTTCCAAACCGGAACCTTTGCATTTTGTTTCTGGTACGACTGTAAATCTGACGCACAAGCTACATTAGCAAACAGGACAAAGACGTCTCTCTTTACCCAGAGGGGGTTAATTTTCACTTTAAAAACTGATCTGATTGGAGGCCAGAAAATGCTATTGTTGTGTTCAAGCAGTGCTAAAAGGAGTTAGCATACCAGCAAAGATATTCAAGGCTAAAATAGCATCTGAACGCTAAACATAAAGCAGCTAGCACAGACGCTAATACTAATGTCAGCATCAGCAGTCCACATTCCTAAAAAAGCCCCTGAAATCTTGGAAATCTGAATGTGTTTATTAAACTTTGCTCCAATCTGACGGCTGAATGACCTAAATAATAATAAATATCTTTGTTGTTGAGGTCATATCCATATTTATTCAACAATTAAGCAGGAAAAAAAGGTTTTTTAATTGAAAATGTTGTTTATGTATTTAACTGTTCACAACCTTTTAACAGAACCTCACATTCAAAAAGTCTTTAACTACCCCTTTAAGTTTTAATGTCAGGAGTTGTGAAAAGCCAGCTGACTGACTCCAGCATCTCTGTTTATCACTGTTCTCCTGTTAATCATCAGGCGCTCACTGAGCATGCTCAGAACCACCCAGCAGAAGCGGTAAACACCAGAAGATTCAAGCGATCCACAATTAAAACATTGGCAGACATTATGATCTGCGAGTGGGGGCGTTGACCCCTCGCTTTGCACTCTCCTCCCACAATTTTTGCCTCAAATAGAGATACTGCTGTTACCATAGGAACAGACCAGGAGCAAAGTTAAATTACTCATCTCAAAAATTTTATTCTTGGTGGGATTTCTTCCAGAGGAATTAAACATTTTCAACATAAGATTATAATGAAAAAGGAGGAGTTTGGACACTTTGTGCACTGCAAAAACACAAAATCTTACCCAGTATTTTGTCTAGTTTCTAGTGCAAATATCTTAGTATACTTGAAACAAGGCAAAACTAACTTACAAGTAACTTTTCAGCAACATATAGGAGCTTGTTTTAAGTCAATAAAAAGTGCTAATTATAAGTAGGGAAGCAAGTAATTATTTTAGTTTTCGGTTAATTGATTATTCTGACATTTTAATCTATTAATCAGATAAATAAAAATTGGCACACTGCAGATTTTTTACTTAATATTAGAAATAAATTAAAAGATTAATTTAAGCTCCTTTTTATAGTAAGAAAATAAAAATGTCATATCCTAACCTGCAAGAACATAAAGGTCTTAATTATTTGCAGCAAAAGTTGAATCTGCAGTTCATAAAACGCTTTTACCATCAACGTGCTTAACATCAACAAAGTGATGGGCTGATCTGTTGACTTTTTATTGATAAACCAATTAACAACTGAAAAGCAAAAGGTGCTTCATAGGAGTTTTTTTTCTTCCAGAATTTGAAGCTAAAATTGCCAGAAGATATCTACAGTTTATTTTTTTATATCTTAAATCCAAAAAGTACAGTTTTTGCTTAATTGCAGCTCTGTGTGTGTTCCTTCAGCAAATTAAAGTTTTTTGAGTCTCTTTACTCCAGTTAACAATAAATCGATTACTAAATTAGTTGACAATTATTTCAATAATCGATTAATCATGATTAATCCAATTAATCAATTCAGCACAAGTTATAGAAAAAGATTATGAAATAATCTGCCAATGGAACTTGTAATTAGGAAATGAAAATTTGGATCAATATCAATATCCGATATTAATATTGTTGTTTTGGCCGATAACCAATACTTACCAATATTATATGTATTTCTCAACTGTTTTGACATCTTTGGGGAAGAAAACAACCAGAAACACACAGCAACAAGATTAAAACAAATATCGGTTTAATATCGGCCCAATAACAATATGTTAAAAATGACTAATATTGGACGATACTGATATTGGGGCCAATATATCGTGCATTTCTACTTATCATATGGAACAAATGCCACATAAAACAAGCTCCTATATGTTGTTTTTTAAGCAGAGTTGGGAAGTAATTAGTTACATTTACTTGAGTAAGTAAATTTACTTTTAGGAGTATTTTCATTAGGCTGGACTTGTTACTTTTACCTCAATAGTTTTATTATGAAGTATTTCTACTCTTATTTAAGTAAATTTTCTGGATTTTCTACCCACTGAATGAAAAACAAATGTGTTTTAACCAAAGATTCACCAGAGACAGACCTGCAGTTTCTGCTGAAGTTCCTTAAGTTTTTTATTGAAATAAACTGATTTAGAAACATTTTATTTTGCCTGATTTTACTATTTTTCTATTACTTATATGAATTACTTGAGTAAAATTTTTGGATACTTTATTCGACTCTGTTTATTACAAGTGAGATATTGAGATATTTAAACTAGAAACTAAACCAAAATACTTGGTCATACTTTGTGTTTTTGCAGTGTGGCGCCTCTCCTCAGGTGTGTGTTTGTGACAGTTTGGTCGTCCTCAGACGCTAAAGGGCCGGGGAGGAGCAGGAGGTGCAGGAGGTTAAAGGTTAAAAGAAGCAGGGAGTGAGAGAGGGATCACACGGTGGAAGGCGACACGTTTCTGGGTGGGGTTACCTGTAGCGGGAGTGCTGGCAGTGACATTGTGGCACCTCTGAAAACACAGCGAAACGCATTGAGACCATCATCCGACGCCAGCCTTCGCCGTCTTGTTCCTGCAACTAAATAACTGCCGTCTAAATTTATCCCTCGCTCAAGTTCTCTTCACACTCCCAGCGTCTCCGAATTCACACTGCCTCCATCCCTCCTCATTACCTGAGTCTGTTTCTAACCAGCAAAGCTCCCGCCTTCTTCCTCTACATCTCCATAGCAATATGTTCCTTCATCCTCCTGCTTTTATCTGCCAAAAAAATGAAAAAGAAGCTAATTTGGGCTTGTTTCTTACCCATCTCCTCCAGCTCTGAAGTCATTGATTTGGAGCGCAGGGCGATGGCTGGAGTGCTCAGCCTCTTGCTCTGCTGAGGGACTGGAAAGAGGAGAAGGCAGCTGCGGTCGGTCGAGCCGCTCCAGATGAGCTGTCGGTTATTGTGAGCGATTGCGGTGGCTCTTACTTTTCTTCCGCGCGCCTTCCTCCATGTCGGGGTTGCGGGTTACCATGACAACCTTCACCATGAGGCTGTTGCCGCCCTGCCGGATCATGTTGACGACCTGCCGATGGCCGACCTTCACGACGTTCTGACCGTTGACCTGAGGCGCAGACAGACAGAAGTTTTTATGAAGATCAAAATTATTCTTCAACCCTCTATTCAGTCTCTTTGACTAGGCCAAAGTTAAACTTAAAGGTGACCTAGCACACTTCCTTGAACAGGTTAGAACAGCTACTGTTTTTGCACAAAATCATTCTTTGATAATGAGATTATATATTACTGTTTTATGCTTTGATGATTTTAAAACTAAACATATGGATTTCTCTGATTGAATATCAAAGTTGATATTTGTAAACGGTGCTGCTATCTTGCCAGGTCCCTCTTGAAAAGATATTATAGATCTCAACAAGGTTTATTATCTGGTTAAGTAAAAGGTTATTATTATTATTATTATTATTATTATGATAAATCCAAATGAGCAGCTACTGGCTACGCACCTGAAAATGGCTGCAAACAGATGTACAATTATACAATCATATATGTGAGCAGAAGCGGAGCCTCCTGCACAACCAATAAAAATGCAGCAAGTGGTTTCTGGATGGTAAGTCAACAACAAAACACTTCTGTTTTCCAGCAGCCGTTGTACAGCACATACACAGCAATAAAACCAGCTGACCAAATATGCTGGAACTCGGCTGAGGTTGCTAGGTAACAGGCGGAGCTCTGCTGGGGTTGCTAGGTTACGGGCTGGCTTCACTGGAGCTGGTAGCTGAGGGACAGCAACTGCTGATTTGTGGTGTTATGATTGAGAGGTTTTTGAAACGGCTCATTTTCCAGACACCAAAAAACATTAACTTATTGCTAAAAAGCATCTGGGTAGATTTTAAGATGCTGGGCTGTTTTTACATAGAAATCCAAATGGAAGTACAAAAATATGCAAAATGTGAATTTTTCAAAACATGTCTTTTTTAAAGTAAGGAACTCTTTTCTGGATCTTCTCCTTCAGGATTCTCTAGTAAAGAGCAGATTTCATTGGTCCATTAATAACAAAATAGGCCGATTAGCTTAAAATTCTTTAACTTAATCCACAATCAACAGCTGAATTGTTGAAACTTTGACACAGTTGGGATTGCCAACAAGACAACATCAGAACTGGACCAACCAGGCTAACATTAGACTTCATGAATGGCCTTCTCAAAGCCTGGTTCTCATCTCTATTAAACATTTATGCCACATATGTTTAAAAGTTGGGCTCCTGCCAGGAAGCCAATCAGTTCAAATGAGTCCTACTAATTCTGGGCCAACATCCAGTCAGAATTATAACTTTACAGAAATGTTGAGGTGCAACTTGCTTCAGACAAATGTTGGTGATAGAGTTTGTCCTTACACCCGTTTCATAATTGCAAGAGCCATTTTGCTCTCAGTCCAGCTAAAGAAAACTTAAAGGCTGCAAAAGTTAAATGATCTTAGAAAAGAAAAAACGGTTGAAAACATTTTCTATGGTAGAAAATGTAAAAATAAAAAATTCTTTAATTTCTCTAATGTTTATATATCATATCTAATGTCTGAAACGCTTGAAATTGAACTCAAAATTTTTGTTTGGACACAAAATCTTGGTCTATAAAGACGAGTCTAATTCTGAAAAAGCACATAATTTCCAACCTAATGAGAAAGACTGAAAAATAGTACTAGCTGTTTTGGTGTCACTTCTTTTTATATTTAGTGTAATTATTCCATCAAAAAAACTAAAGCTAAAGGAGACACTTTCTTGCACAGAGAGTTAAAGTTCTGTAAAGCTTTCTTTTATATTTATCAGTAACAGTTGGGTCAGTTATTCCAGCAAAAACAGCATGGAAATCATTAACCAAATTGAAATGCATTTCAACAGGAAAATTACAAAACTCGATACCAGCAACCTTGAGGAAATGGAGAAGATGACAATTTAATGTTCTGCTACTTTCCAATAGTTGACACTGTTTATGTTGTCACATAGTTTGTTTTCTGGTAATTTGCTGTAAAAGGCTGTTTCTGGTACTAATTTTAATATTGCACAGGACTGTGGTTTCAGTCGGTTCTTTATTACATTCTGACAAGGTTTTTGTGGAAGGTCCAAGGAGACGTAATGAAAATAACTAATGGAAAATTCACATTTCACACGTTTTTATCCTTCAATTTGGGTTTCTACTGCTTCTAAAGACAATCCAAGCACTTATAATAACAGACAGTTTTTGGCAATAGTTTCATGATTTTTAATGTCTGGAAAATGAACCGTTTCAAAAATGTAGCGTCACAGATCAGCAGGTACTTCCCATTACCTAGCAACCTCATAAGCTCAGCCAGTTACCTAGCAACCCCAGTGGAGTTCCGCCCGTTTCCTAGCATCCTCAGTCGTGCTCCAGTGCATTTGGCCAACTGGTTTTACCGCTGTATGAGCTGTACAATGGCTGCTGGAAAAGACAAGTGTTTTATTGTTCACTTACCATCCAGATACAACTTGTTGCATTCTTGTTGGTTGGGCAGGAGGCTCTACTTCTGCTTTTCAAACGTGCGAATGCATTATTGCGCATCTGTTTGAAGCCGTTTGACAAGTGAGTGTAAACGTTGAGTTGGGGGGAGGAGGGGTGGCCAGCAGCAGCTTTAAATATTTAAGGAAACACGAGGCTCTAAAACAGCTCATTCTGAACTGAGCAGAGTGAAATAATTTTGTACAAAAAATATAAAAACATGTTTTGTATCTCCCATAGACCCATGCTAACCTGCTTAAGGAAGAATAACGGGTCACCTTTAATCTTCCCATGTTGATTTTATTTATTGAATGTTCTAAATCATTGCTGTACCTCGATGAGGAAATCCCCCATCCTCAGACCGGCTCTCCACGCCACGCCGCCCTCGTCCACCGACTCCAAATACTGCAGGGCTGGGAAGGCCGGAGTGGGAGTAAACTCTTCAATGGGAGTTTGAGCTGGGGACACCATGAAATATTAAGATCAGGTCGTTAAACGATTTTATTACAGAGCATGAATCAGTGTGACAACTCCGAGTTCATCTCAGATTTGTTACCTTTGGCCCCTCGCAGCACAAAGCCGAATCCCTCGCTGTCTTTTTTCTGCAGAAGCACCGTCTTCTCCTTGATTATGTAGTCGCTATCGCAGAGAGAGGAGATGAGTCAGACGGTTAGAAATGTTACAAAACAGAAAATAAAGGGAATGCAGAATTAGAAAGTTCTTCAAGTTCAAGTTTCAAGTAAAAAGCAGATTTTTAATGGATGCCTTTGCTTCTTTCCACCAAAAACATTGAGAGGAAAAGCAGTGTCTGTACTGTTTTTATTGAACTATTAAACTTATAACAGCTTTGTGATGGAAAATATTTAGCTTTGATTTCAACGAAACCATTTAGGGAAAACGTTGAGTCTTTTAGAAATGCAGTGGCAGAGTTACTTCATCCTGTTCATACAGAAATCTGAATTAATCCAGTTACAACAAATTATAATAGTTGTGATACAAAATAAATCAATTTAGCAGTTGATAAAATATAATGTAAAGAAGCCTGGGTGATTGGATTGAATATGAAAAAACCTCCAACAGACCCAACTATGGGAGGACAAACGAGGGTTTAAAATAGAAGTGTCCAAAATGAGGTCCAAGGAGCTATTTGTGGCCCTTGAAAGGATTTTGTGTGGCCCCCCAACTTGAGTTCAATGCAGATGGAGACGTACCAGTAAATTTCTTACAGTTGAAAAAGATAAGCACAACAAAAAGTGTTCATCTTTATACAATCAAGCTTTTACAACAAGTAGAAACATATTTTCATTAAAATTTCCCAGAACTGTCAGAGATATGAAAACTAGATAAACAGTAGAAAGTAAACTAAAGCATGATGCACCTCCAGGTCTTCTACAATCTGACAATAACTTAAAAACCCCCACTTATATTATGATTTGAAATGTTGCTATTCATATGTTTGCATCTCTCTTTATGCGTTTGTTACTCATTCTAGTCATCTGACAAACCAAAGGCAGCATTGTGAAAACAACAATAACTCAGCTTGATTCAGCCTAAACTACAGCAACAAGCTGCAGCTTAAATAAGACTGAAAGAAAAACTGTAAAACATGTTGATGCTGTCCTGAATGCCAGTTTTTTTTTTTTTTTTTACAGAACCGACGGCAGGAAATGCTATATACAGTACATCTTGTTGCCGCAGCAACAGCTAGAACTGGACACGGGGAAAGTTGGGCAGGTCCTGAACCGAGCCAAGAGATGTCCTGGTGAACTATTAGTCACCGACAGCAGAGCAGAGCTGCAGGCTTCCAGGTGGAGCTAACCGAACGACTGAGCTAAACCAGGAGGAGTCACCAGCGTAACGACATGGGTATTTATTCAACGGAAACAATGCTAATGTTCTTCAGCAGAAGGAAAAATAAAATGTCTCCTCCAGGTCGCGCTAGACCTTTTGAAGTTATTTATTTAATAGAAGTTTGCGGGATTAGTGGAGTTTATTCACAGTGTTTCAGACAGAAAAAGGACATGGGGGAAGTGGGGAAACGGATGCAGCAAAGCTCCTGATGTCAGGAGTGAATCTTTGTGCTGAGGACAATCACCTCTGTAGAAGTGTTGCTACTACACTCTGGACCGGAATGTAATTTTTTCTCGTTTGTGTCTCGTTTGCCCTGTTTTAGGACTTTATAGTTGGTGGTTAGATATTGCTAATAATGTCTTCCTACAACACATAATGACCTAAACTGCGTCCACACTGCAGGTCATTTCCAGTTCACACTGGAGAACACATACAACATACTATATTTGGAAACGTGACATTTTCAAACTTCCTGTCGACTTTAAACATTTTTTAACTAAAAAACACAGCAGGACGCTGGGTGACTGCTGCAGCGCCCCGACCAACCACCAGGGGAAACCATGACATGTTTTTTCTAATCTGTAAAGAACCTCAATCAATATATCAGACATTAAGTTTTGGCTTTGTTTTTAGTAACTTTAGTAAGTAACAGCTCCTATTATCCTCTTATTGAAACTTAATATAATAGTTTTTATTGACTTTACGGTTACAGGTCAGCGTCTCTAGCATATCTGCTGTGCTTCTCTTGTTATGAATGAACAACATATAAATCAGTAAGTGACTATATTTATATATATATGGTATCAGCTGTACCATACTGTAACCACATGCCGATAATCCCATCATGCACCAAAATAGTCCCAGCCCACTCCATCTGTTCAGGCCGCTCGTTTCCCCTTGTTCCCATCCAGGCTGCTCCTCCGTCCTGATCCCTCTCTGATCAGTTAGTTTTCCCCCCTAATCACATTTCCTCCTCTGAGATCTTTTTCATTCACTCTATTAAGTGTGTGATTCTGTCTATGAGCTTAGAGAGACACTCTGTCTCTGCCATAGCTGCGTTATTCTTGCCCCCTTTTTGTCCGTTTCTGCTGCAGCGGCTCAAATCTGAAACTCTCTCAAGCAGCGACTGATTTTATTTCATGTTCTCAGTGAAACGTTTAATTTTCATCCTAAAAATGAAATTGGAAAAAGGATTAAGTTCATTATTGAGCTGAGGTCAACCCACACTGCAAAAACACAATCTTATCAAGTAATTTTTGTCTATTTTTAGTGCAAATATCTTATTAAACTCAAAATAGCAAAAATTAACTTACAAGTAATTTTTCAGCAAGAAATAAGAGCTTGTTTTAAGTAAATAATTCCTTAATGTTGGTGAAAAAGTACAAATTCCACAGCATATAATTTTATCTGTAATTTGCAAAATTACAAATGAAATAATCTATATGTAATCTGCCAGTGGAACTAAAACATCTTTATTAATATTAAGGAATTATTTACTTAAATCAGGCTCCTATTTTTTGCAGAAAAGTTACTTTAAGTTAGATTTGTCTTATTTTAAGTGAATTTTTGTTTAAAACAAGTTTGTACTTTATTCAGAAATTTTACTGAAGTAAGAGTAGTAAAAAGTAGAGCATAGTAAAAATATTTCTTTCCAAAATGTTACTCAAGTAAATGTAACTAGTTACTACCCAACTCTGGTTCTGACTTTTAATTTTCTATTTAAATAAATAAATTAGTTTTTAATTTAATTCAATTTGAATTAAAGCCAGAATACTGAGGAAAACAGAATATTCCAAAAAAATATGAATAATATAAATTCAGACGAATGTGATTATTAAATTATTTAAGTATATTTAAAAAAACGGATGAATGCTGCTTTACTCAACACTACTGTCTGTCTGTAAGCTAATGAACTTGTTTCACATTTGGAACATTAAACCAATAACTTCGATGTATTTTATTGGAATTTTAAGTGATAAATATAACTCTTGAAAAAAAGGCTTACAACTCCATTACCTTCGATTCAATCAGATACCCTTAAATAAAATCCGGTACAATGAACTGTTTTCAGAAGTCAGAAAAAGGCGGTTCTGTTGATCGCTGATTAACGATCTTTTAAAAAGCCTGACCTGCCAATTTTGTTTTTGTCTGAAATGTTGCTCAATGCAGGAAGAAAGCTGCTGAACTGGCAACACTGGGGTGACTATTGTTATCTGTAAACGTGCAGACATGATGTGGTGGGCCGGTGTGTCAGTCTCACAGGAGAGCAGAGGACTGTGGATGATTTTTAGACCTTTGCAGAGGTGGATAAGATTGGCTTCGCATGTAAAAATCAGCGAATCACCGATCTCCAAAAATTAAGGAGATCGGCATCGATAAATCAGCTGGCCAATAAATCGGTGCACCCCTAAAAACATAACATCCTGTATCGTTTTCCTTCCACTTTTTACACCAAAATGTGCTGATCCCAATAAAACACACTGACGTTTATGTGAGAGTAGAAGCAGAAACAATCCTTTTAAATAATCTGACTGAAAAACAACAAAAACTACATGATGCTTCCCTGATTGGCTACAGAATGAGAACACAAACTAATCCGTTGTGTTTTCTTCCTGACCAGCAGACCTCCATCTGCATCATACGTTATTCAGCAAGATGACACAGTGAAGCAGATCTGTGTGTTAATGCATTCGGTGCTTGGTGAGTGTAACTCACAGGCTGCCACGTGCCCCACAGTGTGAACAAACACTGACAGAAACAGCTTCAGAATATACAACGAGCGGGCCGCTGCAAGGGGAATGTTGCACTTATAATCAGTCTGTTTGTTTTAGCGGCTGCATCTCATCCAAATGGCGTAACTCTGACTCAGCCTCTGCTGCTGTTGCCGGCACTGAGTGGCATCAGCTGACCCAACTAACTGGATAAGTCTTCTCGACCAAATGGGAATTAAAAAAAGTCTGTGTCACCTTGCTAAACAGATCTTCAGTCCTCTGCTTCCCCAGAACTGCTGAGTTTCCACTGGGTTTCTGGTAGGGACAGGAATCGAGAACCAGAAGTTGTTCTCAGTAGTTCTTGGTTAATGATTCCTCTTATCGGTTCCCGTAATGTGTCACATAGATCCATGACGACGTATCGTACACGCTCCGTATTTTTGCTTTAGAAAATATCCAAAATGGCGTCGCGGCAGAAATGTTCCAAAATATCTTTATATTTCACAAAAAAAAATGAAACTAGAGTCGGCTGGAACATGCTCAGAACTTTAATCACAATAAAAGCAGGAAATACCTCCAACTTCCTCAAATCGTTTGCACAGCCTGCAACCGATTGGTACAAATGTAGTGTTTGATAAGTTGCTTAGCAACGCGGTGACTCTGGAGGGGGCGGAGCTTCGAGTGTCGCCGCTATGAATGTCCCAACTCCTCCGCATCCTGGTTATTACGTCAATGTTAGTACTGAATGAATAATCTCCATCTTATATTAACATTTACAATCATATTCAGTAAATTAGACTATATTTTCACACGAGTCTTATTTATTAAATTAAAATCACAAAAACTGTTGATGTGCAGAAAGTTGCATTTCCTGTTAAAACGTTAATTTTATAGAAGGAGTTTCATTGTTTAAACAAGTTTTAATTTAGTTTGAATTAAAGAGGTTATTTCCTAACTCAATGAAAATCGATGAGAAGGAAACAAACGCTTTCATCCTATTGGCTGAGAGGTTGCTAGGCGACGGTGCATTTTTGTTCCAGAAGCAAGCGGAGAATGTTTCGCAAGAAAGCAGAGACTAACTGTGAGCGTGAGAAGTTTTGAGTAAAGCATTACAATTTTTGAGAAGAAAGACATGAAGTCCTGCTTTCAAAATAAAAATGTAAGCAAAAGTATTAAAAGTTTTGCGAACAAAAGACATAAAATCCTGCTTTCAGACTGAAAATGTGTGCTCTTGGATCATGGCAGAAAAATTCCCCCACAGACAAGCAATTACCCCACAATATGGTCGATTGGGGGAACTTTAGCAAGGCAAATATGATCAAGACTTGTACCAACCAAGACTGAACCAAAGCTACTTCAATGACTTTTAAAAAGAGTGAGAAAATGTTTGAGAACCACTTTCTGCTCTAAATGGATTGTTTTTTATTAAGTTTAAGTTTCTGAAGCTCTCAAGTCAAACACAACCATCATTTAAACATCATTTAATATTTAAAAATTACATCATCAAAATATAAAGTTACATGGAAAGTTTGGTATTTTGGAGACCAAAATGAAAATAATTCATATAAATTATGAAAGTCAGTTTCTTTCGATATAAAACGTATAAAACTTCAACATAAACTGCAGGTGTGCGTCTGTGTCTGGTGATTTTTTTGGTTAAACTTGTTTGTTACTCAAAGTATCCAGAAGTTTATGCGAGAGCAGAAATACAGCATAATAAAATCACTCGAGTAAAGAAAAACGCTACATTCCAGTCCAAAAAGTATTTTTTGAGTGGTTTCTAGTGCAAATATCTTACTACACTTGAAATGAGACAAAACTAACTTATAAGTAACGCATGAAAGATACAAGAGCTTTGTTTTAAGTCAATAATTTAACATTGATGAAAAAGTACTAGTTCCATTTACAAATTATTTGACTTAGATTATTTCCATATTATAAGTGAAATAATCTACCAATGCAACTAGTACTTTTTCATCAATATTAAGGAATTAAGAAGTTCCTATATTACACAAAAATAAGTTAGTTTTGCAATACTTCAAAAAAAAAGAAGATAATTGCAGTACAAATAAGATAAAAAGAACTTGGTATTATTTTGTATTTTTGCAGTGTAGTAAAAATAAAAAACTTTTTTCCAAAAAGTTACTCAAGTAAAAGTAACTAGTTAGTACCAAACTCTCAACGGGACATAATGTTTTAATTTTGTAAAAGCAAACAAAGGCTGCACAGTTTTGGCCTGAGCAGGCTTCCATAGCGGAGTCAGAAAGATGCTGGAACTTGTCACGCATGCCGCATCGCTAAAACTCCCTCACTGAAAGCCGGAGACGTCTCACACACACACACACACACGAAAACAACACGCCACGCATCAAACCAGACCCAAGTTTCAGGTGTTGCATGTTCCTCTGTGACATGACAGCGGCTGGAGAAATTACCTAAAAAAACAAAATCTGCTTTTTATTCTCTTTTTTTTTCAGGATGGCAGCAAACGCGGCGCACACACTTTGGTTCAGCACTGACATAAACAAACACGCAATCAGGCAGCACATCAGTAACAGCAGCAGGCATCAGTTGTGCCAGTGCAGCACCGCCAGAGGACATTTGTTCAGAGCGGCGCGCGAGAAACGCGACACACTCTCACATGTTGGCAGAGCGAATCACACGGAACGGCCGGATCAAACATCTGTCTGCGAACACGCTCTGCAACATCTGTCGATCCGGCCGACGCTGCACCGCCGCCGTTTCTACATGCATGCATCCCCCCTCTTCCTCCTCCTCCTCTTCCTCCAGCTGCTGGAGGAAGAGGAGGAGGAGGCATGAAAAGCCAAGGCAGGTACCTGTAAATGAACCAGACGCTCCTGTTCACAGGGCCCAGCGACGGCCAGGAAGAAGAGAGGGAGAGGGAGAGGGAGACATCCTCCTCGCCGCATGCCCCCATCGCCATTTCCTCCCCTCCCTCTCCTCCTCCTCCTTCTCCTGGTCCTTCTCCTTCTCGTCTTCCAGCGAGACAGCGGTGAGCGCGAGCGGCGAGAGAGGAGGAGGAGGAGGAGAGGAGGAAGAGGAGAAGAGAGAGACAGAGGAAGGGAAAGGGAGAGGGCCAAGCTCTCCCAGCCCCTTCATACTTAAGACGGAGAGGAGGAGGAGGAATCGGAGAGACTGAGGGATTGAGATGGTTAGCTGCGACTGCGGCACAGAGAGAGAGGAAGGAGGAGGAGGAAGAGGAGGAGAGGAAGACGGTGGCTTAAAGAAGTAGAAGAGATACAGAGATGGTTCAGAGGGGTTTCCAGCACGACTCAATCAGAGCACACTTCAGCCTCCTCTTTTCATGCTCACAAACAATTTGACATGATTTCCAATTCACTGGAGATCCATCATCCATCGGCTTCTACACCCAGAGGTGGAGTTGGGGCTGGACCTTATCGTCTGTCGCCATAATTATGTTTAGAAGTTATTCCGATGAAAGATTGTTGTTTTAAGGCCAATTTAAAGTAATATAAGATTACTTTAAATTTTATATTAAAAATGTAATTTAAATGTTCTTTTATGTTCTTTTAATGAGATAAAAGAACGCATCCTGAAAGATAAATAAACTTTAAATTCTAATTAACATTTAACACTGGCGCTTTTAGATATCCAACATAAGTAAACAAAACATCAGAAACAACAAAAATGTCCTTCAAAAAAGGAGCTAGTTGAGACTTAAGACTTTTATCATCCAGTTTTTGGTAGAAAGAGAAATAAATTTTATTTATCCTGCGATTAATTGATCTACTGTTTATTCTGTCAGGCCTATATGTCAATTGATTTATCTCGATAGTCTCTCGTCAGGATAATAATTTTGATTAAACATCATCACTATAATTCCAATTAATGATGTCAAAAATCCCCAAAACTGTCTGTATTGTCAGGATTGTTAGCTTTGCTATTCTATCCACTGTTTTCAATGAAAGTATCAATAAATATAAAAATTAATGTGCAACTTAGGGAGACAAATCACTTCTTTATGTGACTGGTATTTCAAATGAAAATGTTTTTTTTTTAGAATTGCTGTCATGCAGTCACAGTCATACAGTTATATAAAGAAGAAGCAACAAATATCGGCATGTTTATTGCTATCGTGATAAAACTTTAAGTCCATATTTCCCAACCCTAATGTCACCAGAGACACCTACTGGTAATTTATTGGGACTGTATAAAGCGTAACTAAACCCCAAATCAGCTGTTTTTTGCTGTCTTCGCTTATTTAGGGATCTATTAGGGCTGGACAACATGGCTGAAAAATGTGTCACGATTTCAGCGTTTCATATCAGTTGATGGATAATTATTGATTAGTTTTTTGTTTTTAGATATCTGTTTTATCCATCCACGCCATTGTTTTTTTTATTTTTAAGCAGTCATGAGGAAGTGGAGAAACCTTAAACTGCTGCTGCGCAAGTTACTCAACAGGTCGTTGCTAGGTAACCAAAGAATGACTGAGTTGCTAGGTAACTAAAAGAGAGCGAGTGAGTTAGTTGATTCCACCAACCTAGCTTAGCTGGCAGTGAGAGAGTCGGCTAAAGTCTTTCTTCTGCCTACATCCCCCAGAATGCAGTCCGGTTCTGGATTATTGGATCTATCAGATATCTATCAGACTCATTATTTATTAATATTGATCACGTTTCTATGGCGATGTATATTTTTATTGATTTATCGTCCACCCCTACCGCTCAGTCATCTCCAGAACTGTAATCATTTTGAAAATATTGTAATTGTTTTGATTCAGTGGTTTTACATCACTTTTTGACCTTTCTATTGTATTTAATTTAGATCTTAACTTCATGTAAACAAATTTTATCTATACGGTATTTCTAGGGATTCTAGGTTTTGTGAATGCTGTTGTATCAACCTTCCAAACCTCTCAGGTCTTCTGGTTCTGCATCCCCAGAACCAGAACCAAACGAGGAGAAGCAGCTTTCAGCTTCTATGCACCACAAATCTGGAACAAACTTCCAGAAATCTGTAAAACAGCTGAAACACTGACTTCCTTTAAATCTCGACTAAAAACCCACCTGTTTAGAATTAGCACTTGACTTAATGTAATGTTTTGATTGTTGATTCTATGTTGCATGACTTTGTGTTTTTGTGTTTATGATGTAAAGCACTTTGCTTTGCAGCCTTGCTGCTGAAATGTGCTATACAAATAAAATTTTATTGATTGATTGATTGATTGATTGAATTAGCAAAACAAATGATCATTAGCTGCAGCCCAACTTCCACCAGACAGCTGAAGATAAAGTCAGGTTTAATTGAAAGGATTATTTGAACACTACGGACGAGAGACATTCACATAATCACAGAAATTTGGAGAATTTTTTAAAGCTAATAGAAAAAAGCTAAAGAAAAATAGATTGAACAAAGTTTTAAAGAACAGTTTTTGGTTCTCTAATCTCTGTTGTACTCAAACAACATGAACTACTTCCTGCTGCCTGGTGTAAACAAAGCATGAGTGAGGCACTGCAGAGGCTTTGGGTGCAGATGGGAGACGAGTGGCACTCACATCATGTCTCCGTCGCTTCCTTCCACGTACGTTTAACCCGTCCTCCGTCAACTCGCCCTCCCTCCCTCCATGTTCCCTCCGTTCCTGTCATCCTCTCGCTTCCCTCCTGCCTTCAACCGCGGCTCTCGCCCGCTCTCCTCTCATGCCTCTGCCGTTTTGTTTTTCTTCACGCTCGGTGGGTGCCGCCGCTGTGATTGAGCGAAACGGGGAAAGCTGGGCTGGGTGGAGCGAATGTTGACAGAAGGTCCACAGGATCACATGTTTGTGTTCGCACATGGTGTTCTCTAAACGGATCCGTCGTAAGAGGATCCAGTCTTTAACCATTTACACACGACAGTCCAGAAAGATTCATCTTTCATTGCCAGGACTGTTTTTAAACATCCATAATAAAAGTCCTGAATTTAGTCCAGAACTGTCCAGGAACCATGGATGATTCAGTTTTATACAGTTTGAACTGAACTTCCTGTGAAAGTTTTACCTTCAGAGGTTTGAAGGGTTTCAGAATGAAACACTAAAGTTCACAATGAACTTATAGTAGATATTCCTGCAACGGTCAGGCTTTGAATATAGAATCTGGGAGGAAGGGAAAAACGTACGTACGTACGTATGTATGGACGGACGAATGGATTGATGGATGTATGGATGTATGGATGGACGAACAGATTGATGGATGGACAGAAGGAGTTTCTAGACGTCTAGTCAAATCCTTCCATCAGAACAAACTGAGGTTCAAAACCAAAACAATTTTTTTCACACATCAATATTTCCGACAGCAACTCCAGCCTTCACAGAGAAACTTTCCTAAAAATAATCCCAATCCCCAAAAACCACAATCTGCTTCAATCCCAGCTCCTCTCTCTCCTCTGCCTCTCGATCGCCCTCCGCTGTCTGACCTCCAGATGGAGACACCGCAGGGGAAGCGAGGGTGATAGAAAGAAAATTAAAAAGTGCAAGGGGGGTTCGGAGTGCAGCGATGACTAGAGCGCGAGGGCGGGAAACAGAAACGGTCCGAAGATTCAGCCAAACATGAACGGATGAACGGAGGGATAGGTGAAACGATAAAAGTGGGCGGATCTGAGTCATCCTTAAAAGTCCAAAAGAACTCCATCTATGAATGTGTGAATGACGCATGCATTCAAACACGCATGTGTAAATCTGCAGGATGTTGAAGCATGTTGATATATGAGAGTTTTAAAGTGAGCGATAGAGGAAAGTAACAGCTGAATGATGGAAAATATGAATAATACATAGAGTATGATCAGTAATTACAGGATTTCTGCTCAGTGATTAACCGCATGTTGACAACACAAGATAAATTAAATCAGGTCACAACAGCAGGACATAATTATGAAAAGCGGCAAAACTACGGTGAAACTCATAAATCAGGGGTGCCCAAAGTGTGGCCCGGGGGCCGTTTGTGGCCCTCTGAAGGATTCTGTACGACTCCCAACCATAATCAGGCTTTCTGTAGGTTTCACCAAGTCAAATTAAAGGGAGACCAAATGTGACAAATTCACATTTTGCATGTTTTTATATTTTAATTTGAGTCTCAACTACTTCTAAAAACAGCAAAATCACTCAGAAAACACCCGGCTGTTTTTTAGTGTTGTTTCAAAAACCTCCTCATTGTTACGTCACATTTGATGACCCGTCGCCTAGCAACTCAAGCTGAGCTCCAGCATGTTTGGTCAGCTGGTTTTCTTGCTGTATGCGATGTACAATGGCTGCAAGAAAAGACAAGTGTTTTGTTGTTGAAACCACTTGCCGCAATCTTGTTCATTGTGCAGGAGGCTCCGCTTTTGCTTTTTAGAGCTGTACGGTTGCATAATTGTACATCTGTTTGCGGTAATTTTCACATGTGACTGTAAACGTTGAGTTGGGGAGGTGTGGTCAGCAACAGCTTATTCTGATGTGAAGACGCCCTAAAACAGCTCATTCTGAACTGATCAAACTAAAGTCTCATTATTTAAGAATAATTTTTGTCAAAAATGTAATGAACATGTTTTGTTTAGCAAAATTTATTTTTCAAGTTGTGACTTTGGACCTCATGGCAAACAGTTTGGACACCACTGACATAAATAATGTTAACCTGATCATCCTGGATATTAGTTTCAGAAATAGGCAACAGATTCTAGATTAGAAACTCATTTTTTGATGAAAGAGAAGATGGAATAATTAAAATGGTTTTATATACAGAGTTATTTTTATGCCGTTGTGAAATCACATGTGATTGTAAAACATAAAATCTACAAAAATAAATTAAAATATTCGAATTACCTAAACAGGTTTTCATAAACATTGGTCTTGAGCAAAATTTGATTTATTTTCCTCATGATTAGAAGACTAAATATATTCATGCAAATCAACAAAAAACAAGCAATTAAATTATATTTTTTCTTTAACAAAGTACTGAAAATATTCTAGACACTCATCCTTGGCTTTCAGCGGCAACTGAAACTTAATTTTCTGGAAAAGCAGTTTCCGTATAACAGCAGTTTTCAATTCTTTTTACAGACATAAAGGAGAAAAACAGCTTTTTGTTCCTACCTTGGAGCATCAAAGCTGTCATATGATCCCACAGTATAATGGCGGAACAACCTTTTGGCTCGTTCTCCACGACTCTCTGAAACATAAAATCACTTGACTCAAAGTGTGAATAAAAAAACGTAAATCTAAACACCAGCTTTCAGCAGAGGATATTTTCTTTATTTAGCTAATTTACTAACTAGCTTCAAGTCAAATATTTAGTTTGAATCTAATGCTAACTAAGAAATTAGCCTTGGCTTCGAGCAAAATATTTAGCTTAAATCCATTATCTTGGAGCTAAAAAGCTTGTTTGCTAACTAAATATTAAGCTTAGGCTAAATGTTTAGCTTGAAATAAATAATTAGCTTTACATATTTAGGTTTAAGGCTAAATATTTAGCATCAAGGTAAATATTTAGTTTGAAAAAATAAAAAGTCTAAAACACTAAAGCCTCTGCAGGGAATTTTTACCAGCAGATTTCAGAATGGGATTTTTTTTTAGCCATAGCTAATTTATTAATTAGCTTCAAGAGAGACGTTTAATTAGCTTGAAGCAAAAATATTTAGCTTGAATCTAATTAACGTGAAGCTAAAAAGTTTGATTTTTAACTATGTATTTAGCAATAAGCTAAATATTTAGCTCAAATGTAATTATTAAGCTAAGCTAAATGGCTTTTTTAAGCTAAATGGCTAATTTAGCTTAACAAAGCTAATTCACCTTTGTTAAGCTAGATTAGCCATAGCTAGCATAAATTGTTTTTGTTTATATAAAACAATTAAGACAATTTAAAAGACAGCTGTAATTGTGAAATTAATCTAATCAAACATTTCTCTTAGTGTTGGGCTAAACAATATTCAGTATTTTTACTCATGTTTGGCTCTTTGTGTTTGTTCACCTGATCGGTTGTCCTGACTTCGAAGCATCACTTCCTCCACACAGTCGGAGGGGAACCAGCCCGTGCGACCTCTGACTGTCCCCTCCCAGTAGCCGCCCTCGCCAACACTCAACACTAGGAGGAAAAATGGTCAGCAGGTCAAATACAGAAAACCCAACAGAAGACACAAACTAGTCTCTAGCTAGTCTCACACACAGAAAGCAAGGACAGAAATGAAAAGACATCCAGGTTTATGCAGACAGCAAATTAAAAAACACACAGACAGACATGCAAACTCCCTACATACTCACCAAGACATACATACCTGGCGACACTTTAGACTCACTGACAAACACACAAATATTCATACCTGCAGACATTAGATATAAACATATATGGAGACCTTACACTCTCGTTAAAACTGTTCAACGAACTCATGTTTACCCAGAAAACAGGACATTTTCCCCCTAAATTAGCTTAGTTGAATCAAAACTCCTGCATCGCTCTCCCTTTCCTCCATTGCCAGCAAAAGTATTCCCACCCTTTTCACTTTTGGCTACATTAAAGGTAAAGCTGCAAACATTATGGCTACTAGCTTCTTATAGAGACATTTTCCTTTATGAAATAGCTTCAGCTCACTGAGATTTGACAAAAAGCTAAATATGTATCTTGAAGTTAAAGAAATGTTTGCTGACTAAATATTTAACTTGAATGTATTTATCTTGAAGCTAAAAATTTTGTTTGTTTCCTAACTGAATATTTATTATGAATGTATTTGTTTAGACGCTAAAATTTTTGTTTGCCAAATAAGTATTCAGCTGTTAGCTAAAATTTTATTTGCCAATATTTAGCTTTAACCTATTTGTCTTGATGCTAAACATTTTGTTTAACAAAATATAGTTTATAGCTAAGTATTTATTTTGAAGATAAAAAAATTATTTGCTAACTAAATATTTAGCTTGAAGCTAAACAAATGTTTGCTAACTTTTTTGTTTCAGTCAAAAAATTTTAAAATTTGTATTCATAAAAAAAATATGGTGCTAGTGTCACTTATTAAAATTAATAAGTAAAAGTTGATGTCAGTGATTGTGACGAAGTAAAACACAAAGAAATTCAGAGGGTGTGAATACTTTTTCAAGGCGCTGTAGCCGCTTCATTCCTACCTTTTTAATCCCACATCCCTGCCCTCTGCAGTGAATTTGTGATCTTAACAGACGAGATGCAAAACCACAAACTCCCAAATGGAGGATCGTGATCAGGAAGTGATGTCACAGTGTGGAAGAGCTTCACCTTTGACCCTGTCTCCTTTACTGAAGCTTATCTCGCGCTCGCCCTGAGCGGAGTGGGACCGCGTTGCTACAAAGACTCGTCCTGGGACGGCGCTGTAGAGGCGTCTGCGCTGGCCTGCGGTTTGTATGGTGGTGGTGGAGGTGGAGGTCGGGGGAGGCCTAGTCAAAGTCAGGAGAGGATGAAGGAGAGATTTAACAAACATACAGGTGTTTAAATTTGTCACTTAAACTGGTTTGGTTTAAACAAATAAGAATCTGTAATAAACTTTACTTGAGCATTTTAAGAGTTTATACGTCTTATTTTATTTGCTAATATCTAAATTGTTATTACATTTGTCCAACTCTATCAAATAATTTCTTTCTGCACTGCAAAAACAAAAAAATCTGACCAAGTATTTTTTATAGTTTCTACTGCAAATATCTTTAATTAGGACAAAACTAACTTTTTTTTAAAGTAAATAAGTCTTTAATATTGATAATATGCTAGATTATTTCACTTATAACACAGAAATGTTTTATTATAAGTGAACTAATCTGACAGTGGAACTAGTAAATTTTTTATCAATATTAAGAAATTATTGACTTAAATATGCTCTTATATGTTGCTGAAAAGTTACTTGTAAGTTAGTTTTGTCTTATTTAGGAGTGTTTGATGAATTTTTGGTTTAAACAAGTTTATTTTTCATTTAGTTAAGTTATTCATAGTGAGTATTCAGAACTTTTACTCCAGTAAGAGAAGCAAAACTTTAGAAAAATATTACTCAAGTGCAAGTGAAAAGTACAGCAAAGTAAAAATACTCCTAAAAGTAATTTTTTCCAAACATTTACGCAAGTTTTTTTGTCAATATTTAGAAATTATTGACTTTAAAAAGCTCCAATATTTTGCTGAAAAGTAGCTTGTAACTTGTGCTCCTAAAACCAAACCGTCACTTTGAGTTTTAATCTGTTAAGACTCCCAATAAACCTTTATCAATCTCTTGCAGTTTCCAATATTCTCCTCCATAAGTCATCGTTCAGAGTCAGAGTCAGATTTAGTTTCCTGCTCGTCCTCAGCAGGATGAGCAGCCAGGTTCCAGCTCACCCCCGTCTCTGGCTCTGCCGGCTCCGGTCCTCCTTGTCTCCGATGCGTCCGCGGGACGGGGACCGCGTCCTCGCTCCTCTGGGGCTGCTGGAGCTCCGCAGGGTTCCTGTGTGTTTATACCCCTGAGACAAACAGCAAAATGAAAGGAAAAGAAAGGAAACGGGGAGTAAATATAATCAATATGCTTACTCTTAACATAGATCTATGTTTTAATATTACTGAGGCAAATGTTTTCTAAATCTGCCTGAATTTATGCTATTTAGATCTACAAATATTCAATTTCTTTAGATTTTTCTACTTTTTCATCTTTATTTTCTTTGCAAAGTTTCAAAAAAACATTGAATATTATAGATTACAAACATCAAGCAACCCAGTGTTGTACATTAATGAGGTCTAGTTATTTATTTTTAACTTTCTCTTTTTCTGTTCTTATGTAAGTTATAGTGATTTATATGTTTAAAAAAAAGAAATTGGAGAAGTTATGAAAGTTTTGCAAAATGCATGTATTGTGAATAACTATAATCTCCTGATAAATAAATAATAATAAAAAAGAGATCTAAAGTTGAACTGTTTGATCGACTAATGATGAATAGTCGATCAATAAGTGGCCGTTTCCTCAGAAAACTGAGTTTTCAAGATGGCCGACCATATTTCCATAATATAAAGGGCAAAACTTTTTAAATAAGGAGAATCTAAAAGGAGAAACACATCAACGTATCTTAATTTTTGTCAGTATGAAATAATGAAAAAACATTGTAGTTTTGTCACATTATCAAATTTAGACATATTTTTAAAAAATGTGATAAAAGAGGAAGCTTTTAGGTTGCTGAATAGAAAAATAATAAAATATGTGACTCAATCTTCAATCAGAAATTTCAGTGTTTTCTTTTAGAAAATCTCTCAGATTAATCTCAAAATTTCTTAGTTTTTCAGCAGAAATACTTTTTTTTTTTAATGTGCCGTCATAGTGTCAGCGCTGAATCTCCCTGATCAGCGATCGATACCTGCACAGAAACGATGTTGGTGCTCGGTGCATTGGGAACAGCCATCCAGTCCGGCAGATTCATGCTGCTGTCGCTGTTGGCCCGCAGAAACGGGTGGGGGTGGGGCACCGCCAGCGTCCGGGTGCTCTCTCTCCTCTGGGGGGCGTACTTTGGAGACTCCACAAAGGGAACTAGGAGGAAAACATCCAACAGATCGTGACTCTCTTGATCCACAGATTTCTGCAGTTATGGAGAAGATCGATGGAAGGATGAATTTCTTTCTTTAAGTCAGAACTTCTTTCCTCACGTTTTTGTTCTCCATTAATTTGCTGCACAGTCAGATGAGTTCAACAAGGTGAAGAACAGAACAGAAACTAAGAGGAAAACCAGACAAAATCCAAAACACCACAACCAAAAACCTTCAAAACGTGTGAGAAAGACCATAAAGTACAATATTACAATAACGTCTTGCTGCATGGAAGCAAATTAAAGGTTTCATCATCATAAACAGATGTTATGCAGCACTTACCCACATCTGTATCCCGGTGGTTTTTTATAATCTCCCCCAATTCAAAATGCCCGGACATAACAGCCACCTGAACATAGCAATAAGCAAATAAAACATGAAGTACGTTTAAAAATAAAATAAAATTTACTGGCAAACTATCAGAAAACAAATACATTTTGAAAACATTAAACTCAGATCAGCAGTTGACCCTGATTATCCACAGTTTCAAATGATTTTTTTCTTTCATTTTGAAATAAAATGCAGTTTGATAGGTGAAATATTTTTCTGCATCGCTGCTCAACACACGACTGTCTGGCATTTTCTAATCAGCCAATCGGGTAGCAACATTTATTTTCCTCGTTGATTTTAAACTTTGGATCATTTATTGATGACATTTCTTATTATTATTTAGAACAGAAATTAAAATTAGATATAACTGAGCTAATATTTTACAATTATTATCAGTCAGGAATATTAAGGTAAATAAAAATATAAATTCCCCTGGATCTCCTCCAAAAAATATATCTGTAAATATTTATTTAATTGGTCATTTAAATAAAACTGTGAACAAAAAAACCACTGAATAATTTTTTTATATACTTATTTTAATGTGCCAGTAATGTGTCATAAACACACACATTTAAATGTTAAATGAATAAATAACTGAAAATTATTAAGTGGTAAAAATTAAATATTTCAAGCTTAATTACTTAATGTTTCATGTTTCTCTGTTCATCATGAAACAATTTAAACTTTTCATAAGGTTCATCAAATACGCCCTAAAATCCGCTTAAATGTCTTACATGAATTTACTTATGATGTAATGTTTGCATTTCCAGATTTATTTAAATTAGCCTTTATGTAAGTGAATATTGTACACACATATTATGAAAAAATAAAAACATCATGCTTTATAAAGACATAATGAATAAGAAATTAATGTATTATTTAAGTTTTTTAATAAACTGCAGTAATATTTAGTTACAAAAACATTTTTTAATTAAAACAAACTATAACCAAACTAAACTGATTGATAATCATTGGATTTTTTTTTGTTTATCTCTTTTTTCCTTTTCTGCATTAATAGATTTGTTGGTCAGATATCATCCAGCACCTTCATGTCACATAATGGTTAAAAGTTAATATAGGAACTTTTCCCGGTTTTATCCTTGTAAACCTTCCAGCTAATGAACAGTTCATTAGTTGGTGAACTGTTCATTCATTTCCAGTTCACCTGGAACGGAGTCTGGCCGCTGTTGTTCTTCATGTCTTTACTGGCTCCACGGTACAGCAGGATTCGTGCACAGCTTTCCTAAAACAAACATGGCAGGTCCGATTAAAATTCAGGCAGAGAAATATATTTATAATTTACAAAAACGAACAAAGAATAAGGAGAATAAAACATGCAGGAACATTTAAAGGAAATTTGTTTAATTTTTCCACACAAATAACATGAAATCTGTCTATTTACTAAACAGCTTCATGTGTTGCTTTGTTTCTGAAATGAACACTTTATTTGTTTTAATTGAACACCATTTTGCTTTCTTAATTGAACATTTATTCTTTACCTGAAAACTGTTTTGTGTTTTTACCTGAACACTGTTTAGTGTTTTTACCTGAAAACTGTTTAGTGTTTTTACCTGAAAACTGTTTAGTGTTTTTACCTGAAAACCGTTTAGTGTTTTTACCTGAAAACTGTTTAGTGTTTTTACCTGAAAACTGTTTAGTGTTTTTACCTGAACACTGTTTA